>JABFPJ010001297.1:0-27029 GCA_022817425.1 Gryon sp. ZL-2020 | reverse complement strand
CACTTGCAGGTCCACTTGCAATGCTGTTAAAAGCTCTGATAGTAATATCGTATTTAGTGAAATTTCGTAAGCCTGTCAGTTGGACTGTGCTAGTCGCTCCACCACTGACCGTTAAGCTTTTGCTTTGATTAACACCCGATGTTGAGGATGAATGCTCTGACCACGTTACAATGTAACCGAGTAGTTCCCCATTACATGACTCTTTAGGCGGTGGCTGAAATGTCATACAATATTCACTTCAAACTTGCACAAAATAGATTATCATGATAAACTTAATTTTATTATTTCAATGTAGTTATTGTAAATTAATTTTTCGAACGACACGTACCTGCCATGTAACAATCAATTCTCCTGGTCCAGCTGAAGTTACATTAATATTCTGCGGCGGTTCCGTAGGTGCTGTTTCAAGTAATCCTCAAATTAATCATTCATGATGATTTTCATCATTATCAATTGTACAAAGCAATATGCAAAATGTATTGATTGAATATAATTAATTAAAGTCAATTAATAATAAATATCGTGAAATGTGGTTTATGTATATATTCATTATAATACAAAATTTTAATATTAAGGTATTATATTAATATAATATAATCGTAGATGGAAGCCCGCATTAGATTGTGCACTCTTATCTGTACCTCCATGCATTATAGATATCTTTATATGAAGCATATATAATGCTTCATAAAGAGCAGAGTAAAAGAAGAATAAATAATAGGTACAATCAGTTAACTCTCACATTATATAGTAGATAATTTATTCATTCACTTTTCAGAACTTGTTTCATCGTATTTGTATTTTTTTGAAGGAAAAAATTAAACTACAAATAACAAAAAGTATTCAATCTAAGTAAAAATTATAAAATGCGTAAAAAATCTTTTGTCTGTAAAGATTATTATTTTTCTAAATATACTTTTGCTTTACCTTCTTCCTGTGTTTTTGCAACAACTGGATCCGTGGGTGCACTTGCGTCGATGGAATTAACTGCGAAAACGCGAAAAGTATATGTAACTGCAGGATGGAGACCTCCCACAGACGCAACTTCCTCGTCCTCATTTGAAGCATCGAAGCGAGATAAATCTGAATGCAGTCAGAAAATCATAAAATGCATCACGTGAATATAATATATTTAAAGAACAATAATATATTCATTTTGACATAAACCGAGGTAACTTCAAGCTGAAATGGCAGAAAACTATTTTGTAACATTTTCTTTTGAAATATTCAACTCACAACTTCAATTGTGTATAGTAATAAATAATATATAATATTTAAATAACAAGTAAAAGCTTTTTCTTGTTGCCTTTATAGCTCTTTTCTTATATTAAAATTAAACGTTTTTAAATCAATTTATATTTTAACAATAGTTTTTTCTTCTAAACTATTATTTTTTAGTATTTATTCGTAATTTTTCGAAGATCCATAATTTCAAAATTTGTAATAAAATAAATATTATGCAAAATTCATTAAAAAAAATCAACCTGTTTGGACCGTTACAGTATATCGAAATAGATGTTAATTCGTATTGAGATCTTTTATGGTGCTTCAGATAAACTACATATGAAACATAAATAGTTAAGCACGTTGCTTATGAAACGGCACGAATGTTTGTGATAAAGTATCCAACGAAATTAAAACTCATTCATAACAACGTTTTCGCAATGTCTTTGAATTTGCTGCGAAAATAAAATAAAGTTAATGCTTTTATGACAGTTTTAGAAAAAATGCCGTAAACGCATTAACTCCATTGACCAATATTAATTTACAATTATTTATGATACAAATATACTTTTCCTTGATTACATTATATCTAACTAAAAATACATAATACAAAGTTGCAAAAAAAGTAGAATCCCTGTCATTTTCAATTTATTTCCATGAGCTTACCGTTCTGCGTCGAACTGACTGCGGCAGCATTATTATAGCTACCAGGAGTATATGTGACATTGTGTGTTTTTGAGGGTTCCCAATCGTCCATTATTCCATGTCCGGATCGATATTGAATTATATAATGACGAAGCGGACTATTGCCATCGAAGGATCTTTTCCACGATAATCGAATCGCGCGAGATCCTATTTCTATGACTTCCAATGATGTGGGAGGGTCTGGTTTCTCTAAGGTTAAAGCGTATATTAGTTAGATACTGCGTCTTCATGTACTAGTGCAGGTAGAATAAGATCGTTAACTTAATAGAGTACTACACTTTCGCAACATTAGATATGCTAAGTCAGTGAAACGATTTTGCATATCAAGTTCAATATTAATCGATGAATAAAATATTGGAGAAATAAATGCATATTGAATAGCATCAATATTTTTCAGCTATTTTGCATTACTTATTATAGATATACCTTGGACGGCTAGATAAATAAAATGTTCGCTTCTTCCATAAGCATTGTCTGCGGTGCAACGATAAACCCCGGAATCCTGACGGTCGCTTGAACTAATAGATAATTGAGATCTAAGGCCATTTTCTGTTTTAACTTGATTAATACTTAGTCTGTGGTCGTTTGTATCAAGACGATTGTTGTTATTATGCATCCAAAGCACTTCAATCGGGTTGTCGCCAATTACAGTACAGTCGAGAATTACTGGCTCTCCTCGTCGAATCGTCACGTTCTTACTCTGGAATTCAAATCTAGCAGGTTCTGGAAAAAATAAATTAAACATTTTTTTTTAACAATCCAATTCAACATTCAAGTCTTATTAAAAATATTTGACTAAAATTAAAATATATCCAAATATATATACAGAATATAAAATTTTATATTTAATATATATCCAAGGTATATATCAAAGTATTTGAGTTTGAAAATATAAACAAAATATAGGCAATTATATATCTAATATATGTATATATATAAAAGCGGATATAAATATAATATCCAGTCTATATAATTTTGGATATATCTTCATCCATAGGGGATATTAATTCGTTATTAGTGTTGACAAAATTTACGAGCACTGACGAAAAGGATAATAATTTGAAAATGCAATTTGTTTAAATTGAATTTAAAACAGATGAAACTGAATGTGATTTGTGATAGTTATAGATATAGGACTTTATTCATATTCAAATTGGATTCATGACAAATTCATGTCAGGAATTTTTAATAGATTGAACAATGCAACGTCATCTTTGATATTGGCGGTATTTTGATTCCATTTTCGGGATATAAAAAGGTACATTAAATTTTCAGGTAATCCGATTCCTGTCTGTCTCTATTTGATTCGACTATCGTCAATCTAGCTTCAAGAAGTGACTGTAGAACTAAGTCTTTTGTAATGGAACTTTGCCAAGTCTTATAACGTGTCAATTTTCACGAGTTCAATTAGTGATATTAATAGAAATGTTAAGTAACACAAAACACCTTACATCTTTATATCATAAATATAATCCTTTCATAGATGTATTACAATTAAATATAAATGTTGAATTATTCAAATTTGTCATTACCATTGACAGATACGTAAATCACTTTGCTAAGACCAGAGCCAATGCCATTAGTTGCTCTACAAAGATAATGGCCTTCGTCCTGTGGTTCTGCCGAAGCGGTCCAAACTGTGTTGTTGGGTGCAATAGCCAGTCGACCGTCTGACAACGGCTGATAATCGTATGCTGTTCTGCCGCGTCCACGAAGCCACATGATCTGCGGCTGCGGGAATCCTTTTGCTTCGCAATGAATGTTCAAAGGATTTCCCAAAAGTGTCGCAACGTCTTGCGGTTCGTGGATCCATTGTGGAGGCACTTTTACCAATAGTTGTGCCGTCTGATTGACTCTGGCCGCGGTATTTGACGCAATACATGTATATTTGCCACTGTGTCGAGAATTCAATTCCTTGAATTCTAACAAACTATAGAATTCTTCTTTCTTCTCTGTAATCTGTAATTAATTATAGGAAAAAAAAAAGAATGCATTTAGTGTTTCTTGTCGAGTTTGAAAAAAGATATAGAAATTTGAATTGTAAATTGTGTGATGTCGTTTTATTAATATTTGATTAAATGTTAGTTATTAACAATTTACAAGTTTGATTTCATACGTAGTAAACGCAAATTTACATATTGACTTGTACATTGTATGTATTCATAGGAAATATCGATTTTAAATTTTACAACGGTACGAATCAAATATGAAAATGTATTCTTTGTATTTATTATACTCATTTTTTATTCACATTGCATCATTTACATAAAATTTGGTTACATAACATTATAAAATTATGAAAGGATATGAAGACAGGTTTGAACAGTTTTTTTCAAAATGATGTTACGGTTATAATGTATAATATATGGTATGTAAAATGCAAAATGAAGAGAATTTAAAATGATGCATATACAAAATAATTAGTCGATTTATTAAACATTTTTTGTATATTTTTTTAAATTATTATATATATTGTGCAAAATATATCAGTAATTCGTTTTATATAATGTAAAATTTTGTAGATAAAAATTAATAATGAAAAGTTAAAATTTCAATTTCCTTGATTTTCATCCATTCATGATTATTCACAATGCGATTATCGTAAATTGCTCCGGCGTATTATTTGCCAGAACTTACAATATATCAAATACATTGCCGAATATACTGTTCATTACAGAAAATAGAGTGTGAAATTACACGTAGCTTTATACATAAATTTAGTAGATAGATGTAGTAAACTAGTTTCATATCTATTTAATATTCATGTCGATACGTTATTCTTATATATCAGTGAATAAATTATTTTATGATAATTAGAACTGTCATCAATATCCCTGATTAAACGACCATAGAGATTCATAAAATAAATTTGTTTTATGAATTTGCAACAGGAAATTCATAAAACGTGTATGAAATTTCATAAGCTTATATTTAAAATTAATAATGAATATTGCTAAAATAATAATAAGAAAAATTCATAGATTTATTGTATTATAACATAATATGCAATTTTATAAATTTTTATTTATTATTTTGTATCAAAATGTTAAAATTAATTTCTTCGTATGAAACAATGTGAAAACTCATAATAAATATCATTGTAAAATACTTGACAATTATTTTGTATATGTATTAATATATTGATATTTCGATTTAGCTTGTTGAATTTTACTCTCTTTAGTGTTTTTGTCTTGTTGTAATTGTATTTCAGCAGTTTTAATATACTTTTTCGATTTTTTTTATCAATTTGTAATAATAATCATGCCAATATTTAAAAAATCTATACTGTATGTCTATAATATATATAAATTTACTAGATACATATATAATTTGCATACAATATATAATGTAAATAGTACATTAGTATACAATATACAATTTACAACGATTTTTATTATATATTAAGTAACAACAAGAATCGACTGAAGCGGAATTTGAATAATTATTTATTTAATTGTGCTTAACCACTTAAAGTATTAAGTTTTGTCTCGTCGTTTTTTAAATCGGACTCCGCTTTTTAATCGCTTACATGATTTGTGTAATTCCATGTATTTACATATATATTATGATTTTGCATAATGTGATGAAAAATCATAATAAATAATAAATAAAACTTTATGAAATTTCATGGTATTTTATAATACAATAAATCAATGTATTTTCTGTTGCGAATTCATAAAACAAATTTGTTTTACGAATTTTATGACTATTTAATCAGAGATATCACGATTCATTTGAAATTGTAACTAATTAAAGTACATTCTATAATTCAATAATATCAGTATATAGAGTGAAAAAAAATATATAAAATTTATAATAATAACTCCAATTAATGTCACTAAATTGGGACGAAATTTTATCACGCTTTTTGCACTTTTATTGTATTGATTTTCAATTTTTATAAGACAATTATTGTCTAAATTAATTTTAACTTGAGCATGATTGAAATAAATTTGCCACCTGCAGTGAAGCGGGTAAAGCTTCGCCATCTTTTAACCAAGAAAAATAAACTGGCGGATCTCCGGAAGTGACACTGCACATTACTTGAGCACGGCTTCCTTCTTTAAGGTCGGAGGGGAAAACTAATGGGCTCACGATAGGTGGACCTAATCCAAAAATCAAATACACAATTAATTACTTATTAATATTCATTAATTACTCTAATTTACTGTAAATTAATTTCTTTATCAATTATATCGTTTCATTTTTATTTTCTTCTGAAACTGTAATTTATATATTTTTTAATAAAAAATATTTATGTAAATCAATATTTATGTATTTATTATGCAAAAAAAAATAGTCCAATATTTTTTTATTGCGAAAAGTGAATCTGCGAAAATATTTTTAAATTATTACTGACTGCTGACGGTAAGTTGAATATCTCTGCTTGCCGATTTGCCAAGCCCCGTTCGTACGGTACAGGTGTAAGTGCCATTATCGTTAGGAGCCACCTTTGAGATAGTCAGATGACCCTCGTTATCAACCTTGTGTCTCACGTCAAAAGGGAGGGTAACTCCTCCCCTCGACCACTCAACGGATGTAATAGGATAGCCTGAATAAGGACAAGCTATCGTGGTATCGACACCTGCTATCGCTCGCACAGGTCCAATTGATCGAATATAAGGTGGACCTGCATAGAAAAAAAAGCAAAAAAGCGCGTAAAGTAAAACCATTTTATTGGAAAAAAATATTTCTGAAGTTTTATCATATTCATTATTTTATTCAACATTTATGACAAAAGTATGATTATTATTAGATTATAGTTTCAAACAGTTTTACATTGTACAATTTCATTATACTCAATTACCGTATATATTTAGTCGAGCTTTATGTTCAACCGAGGCGAGAGTATTAGAAGCTACACAAGCGTAAAGACCACCGTCTTCGGTTCCAGCTGATGATATGTTCAAATGGCTTATTACGTCCCCTGACTGATCTACGTATTGACCAATTGCGTATCTGCGATTAAACATTTCTTAAAGTAAAAGCATGTTTTCATTATTTTACCTTCATTATGCAATAATAAATACAATATTTATTAATATACTTTCAGCGTCCAGATAAAATATACATGTTAAATATTTAAAATGTTTGTACTCTTAATATAAAATGTATAAACGTTTGCTACAATTTTTGAACTGAATATTAATATTTAAATATTATATTTTGAATAATAATATAATGTAAAATAGTGATTCGAGGCAAATTTATGAGAATATTTTTAAATACAAAATAAGTCTTCGATGAAAATTCATCAATAGCGAAATGACATACATTGTAAAATCACCAATAATCCGATACAAGGGGTCCATTTATGAATATAAATGAGAGAATAATGAACTTCGATATATGAATCCTTAAATATCTCATCTCACCTGTGACCGGAAGCGATTTCGTTTAGTCGCTCTCCATCCAAAAGCCACTTGAAAGAAGGTGGCGGGGATCCGGTCGCTGAGCATCGTAACGAAACTTGCCGACCGGGTTGCAACGCTTGTTCGATGAAAGTATATTGTAACTCGGGGATTGTATCTGTAATATGCACCATCAATCGTTTTGTAATTAATTTTTTCCAGTCTTCAGAAATTAATATTACGATCAATATTTCATGAATCTAAAACTTCTTATTTTGCAAATTAATAAAAAATTATTTTTTTTTTTAATAAAAAATGGAACAATAAATAAACTGAAGCTACTAAATTATTTATAAACTTTTAAGTTTAGTTAATTAAAATATTTGTTTTTATTGATTAATTTGTTTCGTAAACTAATGTAAAAATAATTATTATTATATAAGGAATTGAATGAATTAGTTGAATAAATTTGTGATATTATTTGGTAGATTTATAAAGGGTTTTACGTACCTCCTAATTTGAGCTCAGCGGTAGCCTGTGCATTTTCTTTATCGCTTCTGACCAAACATTGATACATTCCTTTATCTTTGCGTCCGACAGAATTTATTACCAGGACCATGGGATCCGACAACCTGATTCTGGTATCTTGGGCAGTCAGGATGGGTATTCCATCGTGTAGCCATTCCACGCTTTCGATTGGGTAGCCTTCTACTGTGCAGTTCATTGTTGCGGTTTTTCCAGAATTAACGACCTGAATCAGTTAAATTTATAGACTTTTAATTTTTTGCTGCCAAAAGAATTTATGTCCATCAAAATATTCATTCTTCAGTAAGTTATATAGTATATACAGTATTTATTCTCATCGTATTAATAAAACAAAATATTTAATACATTTGATCAACAATTATTTCATTGTATTAAATCTTGCATTTTACAGTAGAACCTGTGAAGAGTCCACTTTTTCTGTCCTTTTTAACCTTCAAGGAATCCACTATTGTTATCTTTTTTTCTTCATACTAAAACATAGGTTAAAAAAAGAGAGAAATAGTGGACTCTTCACAGTGTAAACAAAGACACAAATATGGACTCTTCACAGGTTCTACTGTATTTCATTTTCTGTAAATGATAAGATTTCGAATTTTGTTGAATAGAACTGTTGATTTTGATTTGTACAATATTGAAATTAATAGATAACAATTTACCTGGAACTGCGGTTGAATTCTTGCATTCAGCTTTGACGTAACTGATAAGTGTGTCTCCGCTCGTTGTTCACCATACTGATTGCTCGCATTGCATACATATCTACCCGCATCCTTGGCATCTACTCGTCGGATGAGTATTAAGTCGTCCCAAAGTTGGGTTCGACCAAGTGATTCCACTCGCACCAAACGTCCTGAATAAGATAATTATATAATTTTCTTAAATAATGTATTATTTATTTAATAAATTAAACAATAATTTGAATACTTTGTTAAAAAGGACTATTAGAAAAAGTTCCATTTTTCCTTATATATGGTTTTGGTACGGTTTTGATAGTATTTTCTATAAGTATCTGATAGTTTATGTAACTATAAAATAAAATAAAATAAAATTGTACATATCAATATTATTTTATATTTTAAATTGTATTTCTTATTATTCAAATTTTTTTATTTTTAACTTTTGCGTTTACATTTTTTTACATTTTTTTACATTTACGTTACACAAACATTTTTTTACAGAAAAGATTTTTTACATTAATATATAATAATTTTCTACATAGATGTCGAATTTTCCTCAGATTTATATATGGTACAGTAATTTGTATTAGACATTACAATAATTTGCATTAGACTTTTATTTTGCGTTATCATGAAAAATGAATTTGTACAAATAAATTACCATTTTTATCCCTATACCACGTAAATTGTGGCGGTGGATTTCCTTGTGCAGAGCACGTAAGATGTACATCTGTTCCCATCTCTGCCGATATAGCTATTTCTGAGCGTTGCATCAATTTCGGCGGCATCGGACTCGTCGGTTCTACGCACAGAACAAAATATAATATGATAAAATGATGATACTAGAAAACGGAATAATATATGTTTATTGCATGTAAATAACATGAAATTGAATATTGAAATAAAAATAAGTTCTTGTAGGAGTTGAACGACGTGAGAAGGAAAATCATTAGTATTACACGTTCAGCACAGTTCTCTTGAAATAACAACAATTTCGTAATTGGGACGAAATATTTTCGTCGTTATTTTTACAGAAGAAAAACTTGAATTGAATCTAATAACTATTTTATTGAATCCAAAAAATCGTCACATTTGTTTAAATTAACAAAACATACTTTACTTAACACATATAATTTTCTGACAAATAAATCTGTGAATTTGTAGGTATACAATATGTTTAATCACATTAATAAGGTAATAACTTAAGTGTAATGACTGAGAAGAAAATTTATAATGCAAAATGATATACTGAGAAAATTGGATATTTTGTAATGTTCCGTAGAAAAAAAATTCGTCCCTGAGAGATAAATAAGGTAAATATTATATTACATTTATGGAATTGAAAATGAGGTGAAAAAGACGTTAAATCAAGATATATTTTTATATTACAAAAATTACTTTATCAAT
This sequence comes from Gryon sp. ZL-2020, assembly GCA_022817425.1. Lineage (NCBI taxonomy): Eukaryota > Metazoa > Arthropoda > Insecta > Hymenoptera > Scelionidae > Gryon > Gryon sp. ZL-2020. Next base: position 17,122 of record JABFPJ010001297.1, on the reverse strand, counting down.
TAATTATCGATTTTATAACTTATTTTCATTTCGTACAAATTATATTTCATGTTTCATATTTTATATTTCATGTTTGAAATTATAGGGATAAATATGCTAGTGAAATTTTATTAAATATATTCCTGATATTAAATATATTGAAACATATAGGAAAAGCGCGTAATATTGTAAAAAACAATAAATTAATTAGAGTGAATATCAGATTTAACTTAAAAACACGTGACAGTTTTAAATTGCAATATGATTACTGCTAATTTTATTGAATAAATTTAATTAAAAATTAATTTAACGAAACATTTATCAATATACATTGCATAATAGTATTAAAATATCATATAAAGATAATTTCGTTTACGTGACAAATTGATGTAAATATTCATTGATTTAGTGTAATTATTTATTAATTATTAATTACGATGATTGTGATTTTTGATAATTATTTGATTTCAAATCAATTTATATTCATTAAGAATTAAATTATTTCCCAATGGATATATAATTTTACTAGTTAAAAAAATGAAAGAGAAATTATTTGTTTAAAATCAATATAAAAGTTGGCAATAATTATAACGAATGAACAAATATTGAATTAAGTTCACAAGTTTAATGCAAATCCAACAGTTTATTGGTTTGAATAATTACAGCAAATATTAGTGAAAAACATCATTAGTGTTTTAACCTCAGTCATCCCATGCTTGCCATAAATTACATATACTTGCCAGTTACGAGTAACGTTGCAGGCTCACTTTTCCTTCTTTCGCCAGTTAATGAATGTCTCGTAAGGCAAGAGTATGTAGCCATACCATCCTCCGCACTAGCAGACCTAATGTGAAGGTCACCCTGCGACGTTACCACAAATCTGCCGCCTGAAAACATTCAAATACATATCTTTGAAATTACAAAGTTATTTAATTAAAAAATTATATTAACATACTTAATACATCATTTCAGTTTTCACGAAAAATCATCCAACTGGAACATCAATCGAAAACATAAAATTGAAATGAAATTTATATCATTTTCAAATACTCAAATTTTCTTTTGATTTATACAATTTTCATTAAATTAAATTTCACTGGAATTTTACCTTTGTACTTTATACATAGACGCATGCCAGAAACAATCAATCACATCAATCGAACATTCGAAAAAATATCATGAGAGAAAAAGCGATTGAATACAATGACAAGAGGACATGAAAAATATAGTGGATCTGCTAGAATTGACGTTCTATGGATCTCGAAAGTGGGCTTTTTTGATGTTAAGTACTTAGAAACAGATAAAGTTAAAAGGTTTGAAGTACATTTGTGTGGTAACGATCATTTTTTCATGGAAACATTCATTGTATACAAATCTATACTTTTTATCGACCAGTAATTGAGTTCTTTTATTTTCGACTTTCTTTTTTCTTCTTTTTTTGCCTTTTCCTAGAATAATATTATTAGATATATAAATTTGTTGGTAAAAATCGAAAGGTAGCTGAGTATTGGAAAATTGTAGTCGCCTCGTGAGGAACATAAACGTAAGATTTGGTTGGAACTAGAGGGCCGAGCCAAAAATGAGAAGAAAAAGATTTGAGGAGAGAAAACGAAAAGTGGATTCTGGAAGGTAGAATAGATCGAAAGGAACATTTGCCGCCCTTTGGATTGCTCCCATCGAAGTTGCTCTGCCGCTGTGAACAAGCAATTTAATATCGTCTTCGTGGACAGAATAAAAACACGAAAATAAATAGTTTTTATTCGTTGTATAACCTTTTCCTATATGAGCGAACGTGTCAGCATTCGTTCCCTGGTTGCCCAGAAAAGTAATTCGTTTTTCATAAAAAAAAGAAGAAAAAAAAAAAAAAAAGAAAGACATTACAATTTTGTGGCGAAGCAAAATTTCTTGGAGAAAGTGTACTTTTACTTAACAATTTATTTTGTTCAATTTATAATATTGTTCAAGTATTGTAATTATATTCAATATTGTATTATATATCACATGATGAACACTATAGACGGAGATAGAAACGTTTGTCAATAATGGAAGAGTGCATTTATTGTAAATCGTTATATATAAACATTTTGACACTTTTCAATATGAATTTATGATTGAAATAATCGAAAAGCTTTTTTATATTGTGCAGTTTTGTTATATATAGTGATTGCATTAGATTTTTTGTTCCTCTGACGTAAATGTAGAAAACAGAATCAAACTTGTTTGAAAATATGACTAGCTTTAAAATAAATAAATAAAATATGAAAATTAATATTTTGAAATGAAACTTTTTTTGTTTTTATCGCTAACAAAATGGAGATTTAGTGAGTTTTGTTATTAAATTTTTGAATGTTTGATGAAGTATAATATTATTATGCTATTAAGTTGATAACGACATTGACATAATGTGCCAATGTCCAATACACATGATAACGACACTCTGTTATATGAACATTGGCTCCGTAAACTGAGAATGATCAATAAACAGTAATGGTAATATCGAACTGATAATTTCTTATTTTACGAAGATAATATTATTGTTACATGATAAAAACAATGTAATCACATTGTTTTTTTTGCTATATTACATTTTTAATATTTAATTTATTTAACTTGACATTTAATTTGCACAAGTTGATTTGGTTAAAAATAAAAAAATGTAGTATAATTGAATAAGTTAATGTGTAAAATAATCATAATACTTTATTTATTATTAACGTATTTTATTAATGGTCAAATTTAATGTACAAAAAGAACTGTAAAATATCGTAAGTAGAATATATAAAATAGCCAATATTGATATAAACGTAAACATATTTCTAGATAAAGCATAAAGTTCACAATGAGAGAAATTGTAGTATAGAACTGTAAAATTGAAAACGCTGATAAAATAAAGATGAAAAGTGGAAATTGAAAGAGAAGAAATTTTAAATTGAATAGGAAAGTTAGAGCGTTTTGGGAAAAATGATGTTACGAAAGAAATAATCTAAATTTATATTCTTTTTACAATGAAATATTATTTATTAACGTTTATATAATAAAAAAAGCTTTTAGAAAAACAGGTTAATAATTTTCTTTTCTTCTACATTTTTTTATCTTATCATACTTAATTTAAAATAATGTCATTATAATCCATTTTATATGTTTAATTTTTGATGAAGACATTAAAATAAAAAGTCATATATCAAAATCTTGTACTATAAAATCAATCGGAATTTTGTTCGCTAGAACGTTAAAAGATATATTTAATAAAAAAAAAAGTCGGTCGTAAAAATTGAAGCTCATTATCGGACTTGTGCGCGAACAACTAATTTACTGTGAAAGTGTAAGCAGCCGTGACAGATAATTTCTTTCTTCATTGAAAATGACAAATCTAATAATTAAAAAAATATGACTTAAGAAATCACGTGCGAGCTAGATAATATTTATCGTTGGCCATTTGCCAAATCGATTTACTCGAAAACTGGATAATGGCTTACTACATCGATTTCATTGTAAAAACTTCAATGTGCTGCACTGTCGAAACGTATTGAAATCATAAAATCAAAATGGATGTTTTACCTATAAGAACGACGAAGCAAAGAAACTTACTGCAGACGACGATGGGTCGAGGGTAAATAAACTTTTTATTTTCACGACGCGACTTCGAATTGATTGGCCTGCAAAGCTCGCGAAAAGACGTCTTGCCATTGCAGCATTGCAACATTATGGCACTTAAATAAATACGGTCACTGACATAGCACATATTATGCGAGATAAATAGATCCTGTTTGAGTTTTCATACTTTCACGGCAGGAAGATTGATTTTGTTTAGATTACACATTTTCTACTCTCGAGATGAAAAAAAAAATGAAAATTCACTTTTTTGGAGCGCATATTCAATTTTTTTTGGAAATTACAGTTTGTATTCTCCAAAAAGTCAATATTCGCTTTTTCAAAAAATTGAAGTAAAATTATGCATTGAAAAAGAGAACATCATTTTAACACAAAAAATTGCAAAACAATGTTCATTGTGTATAATTATTAATATTTTTACTAGAATTGTTAATTATTTTGTTGTTATAGTTTATCTATTTTTAATTGTATAATTATAATTAAATAAACCCGTTTTCCAAGATTTCAACAAAAGATATTCATACATTTTTATGTCGGCTACAGTGAGACCTTTCATTTTAAAAAATCATATATCTCTGTGTAAAAATGACTAATTTACTATGTCTGACTATTGGTTGACTATTGGTATGACTATGTCTGACTATTGGTTGACTTGTACTACTGAATTTTTACATACTTCATAAAATGCATGAAATTTGACTTAAAAAGTACAAATAAAAATCAAAATACCTCGAAAAACTGTTGTACGATTACGAAATATAAATCTAGTACGATTTCAAAGCAACATATTCATGATACAACTGTTGCAAGTATACAAAGATTTGTAGAAGAAATCGAAATGAGCATTTGTGTTATGACGGCACACAGCACGCATAGCAAGTTTTCGTTATGAGAGGTTTTGCGTCGTGCATATACATATTCACATTTAAACAACAAAAGCGAGAGGCGTATATGTTAATAATGATACGCAGGCGTCTGTTGTCCACATGGCGCTTACGTGCTATGATAAGCCGTGTAGTTACGAAACAAACGTATCAAGCTGCAACGCGACGTGATGTGCTCCGTGATATCGTGCGGCAGATACGTTCGTACCTGTTACGTGTAACTCGTTGCCATAAATATGTATGGGACATGAATGCTTGAGCGTATTCGGAACGGACCAAGTACGAAACAAGAGGTGAACGTGAAAATACGTAACCAGACAGCTACCTGCCATTTGTTCATTCTCAGGGGCTAAGCTTGTTAATAGCCACTGATCGTGTTTTTCGCGCCGAGCTTAAAATCCCTCTCTATAATACTGCAAATGCGCTTCTTGTTGTTGTTTTTTTTGGTTAAAGAGAAAAAGTTGCTTTTTATAAATGATGAAGATAAATTGAACGAAATAAATGAAAAAGTAGTCAATTTCCGGAAATATGGAAAATGAAAACGGTTTTATGATGCATAAAAATAGCTGTTTAGAATATTGATCTCGGCTGTGAAGCAGCCACGAAATGAGTGTTGATATTTTTATGACTCGTCAGAAGATGATATTTTTGACATCTGAGATTATACGTATGAATATATGCATTTCAGTTCTAATGCTTATGCGTTCTCGTTTACATTAAGTATGTTAAAAATAAAGTCAATTTCAAAATATGAGTTGCATTTTATGTCTTTGTTTTTTGAGATAAATAAGAAATGGTAATATTTGTCTCTGCAGTAGTTAAAGTAACTTTGTTTAAACTGTGTCTAACTTTGATAGTGTACAAATATTTTGCCAATTGATAAATTCATTTCGAGATATTGTTTATTCATTAAATAATCTCTTCAAATATTTTTAGATGGTACGAGAGTTTATTGGAAATATTCAAGTTCCGCGAGTTACGAGTTTGCTGTACGAATAACGCGCCAATCGAAGTTCTAATAGCCATTCTACAATTACTTCAAGTCTTAAAATTCGTCGTCGAACGTCGATTGGTTTTGTGTCCTCCAAATAAAAGACAATATTCTTCAAATGTCTACTTTTCATTTTTATCACTATTATATTACATTTATTTATTTTTTATTATTAATAATTTTTATTATTATTAATAATAATTAATAAAATAAATATAACTAAATACATATATAATATTAATTTCAATAGTTTAATTATGTGTCAAAAGAAGAGGAACTGACGAAAACTGCATTTTTAATTTCGAACTAAGAAAAATGTACGCATTGAATTTCAAAGTGCATTTTTTCTTCTTACGCCAAAGGAAACGAATTGTAAATTTACACGCATGTACATAGAGAAGAGAGGACTCAGCACGGAAGTATTGCTATACTCTCTGCTTGGAAATAAAGTTATGTGCAGACTCAGAGAGGCGTTCGCATCCGCGCAGCATCCGGTCGGCGTATATGCAATGCATTTGCAGACAACCAAGCGTGTATTGCTATTTCTTCTTCTTCTTCTTTTTTTTCTATCCCGAATATTCTCTTGCGTGCGAAAAATTTCCATATCACTGTATTTATTTCAGTTTTCTTTCGCGCGGTCCCCTTTACGTCTAACTTTCTCGCACATTTTCAATATTAAAAAACGCGCAAAACAGACACGTGCAATGAACATTGTTACGAATCGACGAACCATTAAATTTGGTGAAAGTGCAGTAGTCGTCCCAGGAAAACGAGAATGATAAGGCACAAAGGAAAGAGTGAGAGGGCAAGAGAAAATGCTTCGTTTTTTGTAGAGTTGAGAACGCGTATTGGAAAAACTGCAAAGAAGAATTCTTGTCTTTTTGAGAAGCTTGACTATTATTTCTGGATCAACATTTGCTCGCAAACATTTTTCTCAAAATCAAAACAAAAGTTAAAAATTTGTTTCACTGAAATGAATTATTAGTTATTCATTAATTGATTGTATATTCAAGTTATCACTGAAAAAAGTTTGTATTTAATACATGTTTATGTACTTTTTTATATTGAAATATATATTTTATTAATTTGTTTAAACTTTGTTGATACATATGTAAAGTATAATAAAACTTAAGTATTCGTGAGAGAAATATTTTTCGTTCACTTTAATATTTATGAATGTATATGCTTTGGTTTTTATATATATATCTATATATATATGGATAGAGGGTCGTTAAATTCATTTACTTTTGTCGAGAATGTCTGATCGTATTTTCTTTGCCATAAAAATGAAATATTCAACGGGAGTTGGTGCATTTTTCCTTTTTATCTATTATTATTTATAAGGTGAATGATGATAGAACGGCAGGTATGAGGTTATAAAGTGGAATGGTGTTGTTGATATGAAAATTACTGTTTTATTTTTGTAGGTCATTATGGTTGCAAAGATTTCGCAATTGGACAAACAAATAATCCCGAAAAAAACATTTTTGTTTTGCAAATACATAAACTTAAACAAATTCTGCTTCATATAGTTGCAATTTATTAAAATTGTATTTACTCCCATTGATTTCGTAATTCAAAAATTCATCTAAAATTCTATAAGTTAATTACAAAATAAAAAAATTTAAATGCATTTTTATCACTTGTTTTAAGCAATGAAATAATTATTTAGCCTTTTAATATTTCAAATGTTATATATTCATTTGACTTTTTTATTTCATAAATTAAATTTAATTTTGTAACATTTATATAACCTCAAAGATAAAGTTTTTAAGACAAACATTCGCTAGTTAAATTGAAATTGAAACTCATCTTCGAAGTTCTTTATTCAAATAGAGTCATACTACTTTGCGTAATGAAAATTAATCTCAAAATGTAATGTAAAAGTAGAATTTGAAAATATACACATTCCCAAAACATTGTGTCATCTTAAAGCTTCTCATCACCGATACTTGTTCCCTTGGAAGTAGCATGATCCGCCTTAATGCGAATGTAAACTTAGTAATCGGCATAAAATCATATTAAAGGGAATCTTTTCAAGGAATATTTCCCAAGAAACATTTCAGATACGAGAAACAGTTGTTTCTAACTAATTCGACAAGATTTGTTGAAATTTCTTGATAGTTTACAACCATTCGTAATAAATTGAGCGAAAGATATATTCTATGAAAATGAAATTTATAATTTTGATAACATTGCAAAGGTATTTAAATAGAGAGTGTAATCCTCTATATTACTCTGTTAAATTATTAAGATTTTTTTCTTAACTAGGATTTGTTTGTGACATTGAAACATTGTGATATTTAAATGTTGTAAAATTCATTTTTGTGATAAAGATGTCATGATTCGAATCAGGACAGGAAAATATTTTACTGCCCTAGGGTGAAGAAAGAACACATTTCTGCCCTCGGGCGCAAAATTGCTTTGTTATGTTCTTCGGGTAGAAAAATACTTTTTCTTCCCAAAAAGTTATTGTAAAGCGTAATGAAGGGAGGTAAATAAAAAGATGGGTGACCACTAAAATTTTTTTTTCAGACGGAATCATATATTTACTGCACTAAAAAAACTATTTTAATTATAATTTAAATGTATAGCAACACGAAATGCTCTAATTAATCAAAAATAGTAATTTTTAGTAAGAAACAGTCATTTATTCTTAAAAAAATACTCAATTTTAAGTAGTATTACTGAGTGTCTGTTTATTCAACAGCAACATTAACATTTAATCTCTTTGTGGTTCGAATTCTGTTGAAAACAGTAATTTTTCACTAATAATTCCACTTTCATTACTATACATGTACACATTTTCTGTCTTATGGATTTCTGTAATTTGCTTTTTATTGAATTTTCACGGTTGATTCAAAAACATTAGATTAACGTTGAACAATATGTTACCTGTAACGCATCTCATCAACTTGATGATATTTCTTCAAAGAAAATTTAATGCCCGTATATTCTTTATCCTTTAGAAGATACGTTCCTTTAATGCAAGAAAACTTGTTCTTGTTTAGTTTGCGATTAATGTCCTACATTTATTATATAAATAGTTCACTTCAAGAATCCAGTTCTTATCATTTTGTTACGCATCTTATACAAGGTGTTAATGTATATACAAAAGTGTTTTTACTTTAACAATTTTCCACTTTTCAGTTACTTTTTCTTGCACATTTTATTCAGTTGATAATAATATTTTACAATGTAATATAAAGTTTAAAAAATATAACGCTATGATAAAATATTAAGTAACAACACAATTGTAAGTAGCTGCAAAATATTGAAAGGTTGAGGTAAAAATAGAGACATTGACTTACCAGTATCCGTACTACCCGGTAACAGAATAGCTTCGTCCCGATACCAATGTGTGACAGTTAAATGTTCTTTGACGTCTTCCCTCGCTGTACAAGATAGCACAGCGTTGTTTCCCTCAAAAACAGTCATACGATTCACCCTCACGTCGTAACCCGGAACTGTTAGCACTAAAATCATACAAATTTCGATGCATTATGCTAATTTGATATAACTTTGGCTCATATTTGTATGCTAACATTGTCGTTATTAGTAATTTAGTTTTTTACATACTTTTATTAGTTAAAAATACATTTACATTAATTATATAAAAAACTAAGTAATGCACTGAGAGAAATATCTTGCTAAATATGCTATAATTTTCTTATTAATTGAGAATATACTTTAAATCTTGAATTGATTGAATTATTTTGCTATTTTTTATTTGAGAAATGTCATAAAGTATTGCACTTGACTATTTTTGTTTTAAAATAGCTATTTTTTAAATTACTTTTTAATTACTAGTCGGTATTTAATTTTTTTTTCAATTTTACATTATTCGTGAAACCTTAATATTGTAATACTTAATTATTTATTATTTCATAGTACACAAATATGTAATACCAAACACTTACATGAATACAATTCGCGCATACATTAAGTAAGTGGTTCTTGGTCGTTATATACTACTCGCGAACATTAGTACAACTTTCGAGAAAGCGCCACGCCACCTAGCGGTCATTAGTTTGATCACATTTAAAATAAAAGCGGGAGTCAAGTCAGTATTACATTATTAAATTAATAAAATCTATAATTTGTACATATTTTTAAAATTATTTTGAGAAAACATGATTTTTAATTTTAATTATAAAATAAATGTGATATATTTATTACATTGTTATATTTTATTGTACAAAAGTCAAACTGTAAATTTAATACAACGTCACTAAAAATGCGATACTGATATTATAAAATGTAACATATTTTAAAGCCAATTCTTAAATTCTTAAATATCCCTAAAAAGCTATAAAGTATTGCAAACTTTCCTATAATTATAGCTATATACGATATAATATAAATATAGCTAATTTTGTCAGTTCATTTCCATCTGTGTGAAATTGACTTTATTATTAAAATTTGTTGTGTAATTAAGTTCAGTAATAATATTTCAGGTTAATGATTACATTGTGTATAAACCTTGATATTATGTGTAACATATATTATATTTTAACACGAATAAATTGTAAAGCAATATATTCTATACTTTTTTTCGTTTCGTGTAATAATTAAAGTCCGTTCAAATTCAAATTATTTCGAGCAACTTTTTTTCCACGTTAACAACTTAAACTGACGGTTTTATCGAGAATTTGCGTAGTCACTATTCTTCTTCAGATGTACGATTTTAATAATATAGAGAAGAATTGAAATGAATTCATTCCTGTGTACTTTTTATTTAACAGTATTTCAGGCAACACGTACTTCCGAGTCTTTAATGTAATATTTGATTTGAAATTGTTCTGATGAGATTTCGTTATAAAAGAATCTCAATTATAATTTCCCTTTATGTGTTAACGAAACTTTTGTATGATTATTCAGTATTGCTTCTTACATTATAAAACAAAAAGAGAGGAAAATTAATTTAAAATAGTACTGATGAGGCATTATTGACTACACTTTAATTATGGATAGATGTCAGTGGTTAGTTTGCTGATTGAGAAGAGCCTGTTTCTATGAACTCATATTCAAATTAATTTCTCATACAATGATATCATAATTAGCAATTGCTAATTGATTTACTATTCAAAAACGTAATAGACAATGTTATTATAAATTGAACCGAGACAATACAAATTTACTTTAGTTTTTACATTGAATATGAAAATTACATAACTTAAGGCGCATAAGTAAAATTACAACATATAAGTTGTATTTTTACACATTTTATTTTTTAATGTAGAACAGAAAAGAAAAATTATAATAATTTTATAATTTAGTTATAAATTCTCATAAAAGGATGGAATTTTATACAAATATTCAGATGTATTAACTATGTAAATACTCAATTTTAATATTAAAATATTAAATTATAATTTTTTAATAATTTTAATTAAATATTTGTTAAAATATTTACTTGTTTGAAACAGGAATTGTCGATAAATTTAAATATATTTGAAAGAAATCGGATGAACAGTGATTGATGAAAAATTTTTTTATATATATATAAACAAACAATGTACATAAAGGGGAAATTTTACATTCTTTAGATGACAGACAGCGGATACCGTGAATAATGGAAGCTTATTTTCGTCTTGAAGCAATGCAGAAAAATCGACATCTTCGGCTTACAGTTAGCTCATAGGGATACGTGATACAATCGATGATGAAATTGGGATCAGACGAGGCGCATAAAACGAAATGTGCAAATGAAGCCAATATGGATTCACGTTTCAATCCCGAAGATCAGTCATCCGATCAATGACATTTCCAACGTTTCATGAAATTTCGGTTTCGTTAGTGACGTATTTTTACGAATTGCTTTAAATTCAATTCAACTTGTTTCGTAATTTATATCGAAATATTTCATTTTGCGAATGATAGAATGCAAAATAATTTTAGTTATACAACAGTGTTTTTACATTTACAAAAAAATTTTTTATTTTTGTTCTAACAAAAGTAAAAATGTATACAAAAAGAAATCTTTGAAAAACTAACGAACACGTTTTTACCAAATAATTAAATATTTTTGTATGCAATTTTTATTAATTTTTAATTTATGGTATATCATACGATGTGTGAATTTTAAGATATATTGAAATAAAAAAAGTTAAAAGGAGAAGCTTGAACAGCAGGGGTAAATCCAGCAAATAAGTATCACGAATCTTTTGTGTGGGATAAATCACAAAGAGATTGCATAAAAAGAGACTTTTCGACTAGCAGACTGGTTCTGTAATACAAAATTGTTACGAAATACCAAACATTCAGATAGTTACAAGTAGCAGTCTCGTGTCAAACAAGTCTAACTCGATCCAATACTCTTTGAATCAAATAAACAAATTTCAATTATATTGTCGTTCTTACTCAACAGCGTTATATTGAAAATTGTACTTTAGCACAAAAATTCGAACTTTTTCAACTTTTAATAATGCTAAACATTAATTTCCAATTCTGTTTGCTGATATTTGTTACATTTACAATAATGTATTAAAGAACATTTTTTATCAAAGTTTTAGACAGAGGGAAAGACACTAACAAAATTAGCTGTACTTATATCATATATAGCTATATAATAGTTATTTTTACAATTTTATATAGTAATCACGGGATATGAGTGGATATATGATAACTATTACAGAAATATTCTATAGTAATGTTTATGATATTACAATGTGAAAGTATTTTTCCAATTCAAATATTAAATCAATATCAAAACTTGTTTATATATTTTTATATATTTCTTTAATGTAAATAATATATCAAATTCTATATATATTTTTATAGAAATCAAAATTTAAATATAGTAATCTTCTTTATTATTAGAACTATAGAAATAATTATTATTTTGAAATATGTAATAATTAGAATGAACATTTACATTTAGAATTATACTTTGACAACTGTTGACAATAAAACAGTATTGTAAAACTTTGCAATACTGTATGGCATTTTCGCAAATTTAAAATAGCAAAATAAATGATTATTCCCATAACTAAATTTGCAATGCTGTATATAGCAATAAATTCAAGATAATAAGTATATCCTCAGTTGACAAGAATGATTAATATTTTTTTCATAATTACAGTTTAATTTCTTATATTTATTGAAACATTTTTGAATGCGCTTAAGTGAATTATAAAAATCAAAGTTGGAAAGTCTTATAATAATTTTTTTATTAATTGCATGTTTATTACAAAAAAAAAAAACTTCATAGTTATGTTTTAACATGTTTTCAGTAATAATCATATCACTTTGCAAACATAAAAGTCACATTTAAGATCTTCAAATACGACTAAATAAGCCTAAGTATATTTGTTGTAAAAATCGTATGGCTTATGTCAAGTAAGTGGAAATGAATATTATGCGGATGGAAAGTCGATCCGACTTTGGTCTCCCTAGCTTTTCGTGTAGGATTCTAGTGGTTTAAAAGTAGAATAATAAGGGTCGGCAAAGTGCCTTAGAGTTTGAGAACAACACCAAGAGCTTTCGCTTGTATACATCAAGAAGAAAAGCGACAATGGCGTTCTCTTTTTATCTGTCATTTTCTTTGACCCTCCGTCTCTGTCTTCGGAAATAAGCCCTTTGGAGTTTCGAGGAGAGGCGACCGATGTCATTTTAGATAAGTTCTCCGGTCTTTCATTCGCTTACATGGCCCCGTCATATGGAAGCTCTGAGCTTCCCAACACTGTATTAGAAGACATGATGGTGCATGGTTGTGTCGACTCGCAATATTTTGGCACTAGTCGTGCTTTTCCGTATTGCTCCATAACAATGTGACAAAATTTGTTGAATCAATGACGCTTTCAGATCAAAATCAGAATTTATTACAACAGGCGATGAAAACGCGACGGGAATAAGCTTTATTTTAACTATTGTCAAGTCAATTTCAACATTATTTGATATTAGACAAGATATAAACTTTAATGTTTATATATATATATATATGGATCTATGTCTTTTGGGCCAAAATGACAATTGGGCCAACCATTAAAAGTATATCTATATATGTTATGAATATAGATATACATTTAATGATTAGCCTAAATATCATTTGGCTCAAATGATATAGATCCATATATATATAAACTTAAATGTTTTTATTATAAGTTAAGTGAAATATATTTTCTGTGAAAACATGATATATTTATATGGTTTGAAGAGTTAATACAAAAGGCTTGATTGAGTTGATTTGCACGAAATGTAATAAATGAAAGGATATCTTTTGAGTCATCTATCAACAAATCAACCGCACCAGTAAACGCAAACTTTGAGCGCCAGATAAATAAAAGAGTTTCTTAAATATGATATACGAGTTTATGCCCCGCAAGTGTGGCTCGCCTAAATGAAATTGTAAATTGACGGGGTTATGCGGTTGATTGATTTTTAGAAGATGAAACTAAACGATATTAATTGTACTTTAACCGCAAACTATCATTCATTTCAATACACCATCGTAGTATGTAATTTATAATGAAAAAGAATTTCTTTGTTGAAAAATGAAATAATTAATTACGTCTTATGATATTGATGGTTTAAGGAGGTTGGGGTTGCAATATTTTGATACAAAAGAGATACAAAATCGCAACACAATTTTTTAAAAAAGATGTATAAAAGTTAATTAATTAATTAAAAATGTGTATTCAATACTTTTCAGTGTAAACTTCATTCATCACTTTAACTTATTTTCAATTTATTTGTTCTTTGTTCGAGTTTTCATTGCATTTTGATAAATAAATAAATTATGGTAAATTTTGTTAGAAAATCTGTTCGAAATGTTGCACACCAATGTTTTATGTATTTTATTCTGAATTTTATTCAGAAAGTATTAATACATTCTGAAATTTGGTGCACTTCTTAACTTGGTATTATAATTTAAAGAATTACAGAAGATACAAAATTGTATATAAGACTCAATGTATTTTGTTCGAATTTTAAAAAATTTTTCAAAAAAATTTTAGTTTCCTCAAAACCAATGAGACAATATTTTTAACATTTTATTCAGTGCTCTTTTTCATCTTTCTGATTATTATTATTATTATTATTATTATTATTTATTTTTTGTAAATTTTAATTATTTCATACACCATAGTTAATTTGAGATAATCTCAACGAATTTATTTGCAATTAGAAATCACAAAAATATTGATTCTGATTTTTCTGATTTTATTTTACATCATAGTTCTACATTAGTAATATTTAAATCCAATTTAGTTGTTTTTAAAATTATACTTAATAATAATAATTATTCGACTTCAAAATCTTATTTTGTCCTCAATATATTATTCAATTTCACAGAGTATTCCGTGAAGAAAAATTCAAAAGCTAATTTACACTCGATTTTTTGAAAAGAACACCTTATGATTAATCCACATCATTTACACACGTTAAATGTATATAGAAAAAAAGACGCAGCTTTTATTTAAACTTGCATATATTGGAACAATAACTGTCTTTGCACACAGAGTACTTCCTTATGAATTCTGGTAAATTAATTATTGCAAATTTTAATTAAAAGAAAAAAAAATGAAATACTATTACTGTCGTTGAAAAAAAAGTTGGCTTTTGCATAAATAGAAATGTGAAAAAAATTGTCGAAAAGAATTGCGCGGGACGAAAATGCGAGTGAACGTCTGCAAAGTCGGCAGATGAAATCTTGATGAATACAAGATTACTCGTTTAAATAATTAAATGCGTAATTACCAGTCGAGGGAGCATGTTTTAATGAACGGTACGAGTGATGATGACACTGCTGAAGCGGTGTAAAAGGGGAAAAAAGTAGATATAAAAACTAACAGGAGAATACGGGACGGGGAACAGGCGAGAAAAAATATATTGCGTTACGTTCGCAGCGTGTCTCTGCTGTTTTCTTCTTCTTCTTTTTTTCTTTCTCGCTTTACTCTCCTTTTTTTCCTGTGCAAAGGAACGTTCTTTTGAGACTTTTACGAAAATCGGTTGCATTTTTGTTTCGTCTTGCGAAAACGACAAACTAACAGAAGAAGTCGCATTAAAAAATGCTCTTCACTTTCTTAGTTTCTCTTCAAGCTGAGACATATGGTTGTGGAAGTATATGTAATGCCGGTCGAAAAGAGGAATGGATACTTACGTACGAAGTAAGTTGTTTCTTTGTCTTAGTGAACATCTTACTTTCGTTGTTTCGTTACTATAGTTATATTATATAAAATAAGGAAAGAAATTGTATGACATTAATGTATGTTGAGATATTTCACGCAGACTGAATATAAACTTAAACAAATATTCTAAAGTAATTAAGTTTATTATAAGATTATTTTTTTGAAATTGCAGATTTTCACAAAATGAGCAAAAAGAACTGTTTTGTTTCAGTAATGGAAAAATAATATTAAAACATTGCACTGTCATTTGCAACGTTTTTTTTATATATTGTGTGCTATTGTCACTTCATAAGATCCAAATCAGACTTTTCTTAACAGTTGTTTGCACTTTTACAAGACCTTTTGTAATTATGCGTCCTTTATTGTACACGTGGGCATTAGTAAAGCTCTGCAGTCCTTATATGTTTGATGACGCTTACATTAACAAGCACAAAGTTTTTGTTCCTTTTAGCACTGTCTTTCGTTTTGATACGATGTGAAATTATATATCATTGTTATTTTAATTATATTAATTATATATAATTATATTATATGTATATTACAATACAAAGATAGAAAAAGAAATAGACATTTCATCTAACAACTCGAATTCTACATTATTATTACACGTAGAGCGCAATTAATTTTCACAATTTATGTTTAAAAATGAAAATTTACTGAACTTTCAGTGGTATTGGAAACAATGTAAAATTTCTCGGAAAATTACTTACTAAACTTTACGTAAAAAAAAATATTACTTTTTCCACGAAAATACTATTGAAAGTTCAGTAAATTTTCATTTTTAAACAGAAATGTATAAGTTATGTTGCCGCGAAGTTAGTGTCTTTTGTTATAAAAATAATATTTTTTAATAAATAATTATAAATCAACCAGAGCGAGATTCTGTAATTCTTGGAGAAACTTTTAAGCTATAAAAACTACTTTTTTGTTAGTTATTTTTAAATTATAATGATTTTTACGTTTTTCTCCACTTCAAAAATTAGAAATCATTATAAAATAAAAACAAATGACGAAATAAGATTTTGTATTGATTAATGTAAGTAAAAGAAGTGAGAAAACCTCGCTCTGGTCCTTAAAGTTAATTTGTATCATCCATTAAATTATAGTTTAAGAAATCTGTAATTTCTAAGGACATGGCCTTAAGTATTGACATTATCTTTACATTTTGCTAAACAAAGATGAAAAAATGTAATTGACTCAACTTAATATGAAAGAAAAAGGAACATTTTATGCTCGATACGATGGTATATCGAGTGTAAGTCCCGAGAAGGATCGAAGAAAGGTAGAAGGATTAAGTGAAGCCATGTAACAGCGTTCATTGTGGGCTTTAAAACTAAGCATTTAGAGGGTGCCTCACGTAGCTGAGTAAAGTTTCGTTCAGTCTTCTCTTACAGACGACTTTTCCGTAGCGGAATTGAAGTTTATCCCACCAACATCGTCGAAAAAATAGATTCATCGATACAATTTAACGGTTTTCTTTTCTCCTATCGTATCGTGTGTTGCATTTATCAAAGACGAGAGAAAGA
>JABFPJ010001296.1:0-27037 GCA_022817425.1 Gryon sp. ZL-2020 | reverse complement strand
AAATATATGTTATTACTTAAAAGAAACTTCAAAAGCGTTTTTCTCGAGTTTTTAATTTTCATGATTTTCAATATTGCAAACAGTTTTTTGAGACGAATATCCAACCATTTTACTTGATTTTTTTTAATTGTTCAGAAAACTAAGACGAAGGTTTCTACTAGAAAAATTGTTTATTTATAACTTGTAACATTTTTTATAAACAAACAACTAAAAAACTCAGCGTTTTTTTGCTTATTTTTCGATACTTTTTCGAAAAACTGTGATAACTTTTTTTCTTTATTAAATATCAAAAATTTGTCTAGAGCAAACCTTCCTCTATTGTTGATGAACAAAATAAAAAAACAATCGATTAAATTAGTTGCAAATTGGTCTCAAAAAACTGTTTACAAAATAGGCATTTTTCAATTGTTTATAACAAATTTCTAATAAACAGTATATTTTTTTTAAACTCGCAAAAGTTTCTTAATATTTGAATTACGAGGATTACGATGAAAAAAAAAATCATGTAAATCGGTTCATAATTGCAGATTTTAGCCATTTGGGTTGGATGTCCCCTTAATATAAAGGATGTCTTATTTTAATTCTTCATCTGCCCATCTCGAATGACTTGGAATATAATTTTTTTATACATTATTTTCAAGTGATGTTAAATTATGTAAAAACAGTAAAAGGTATAATTAAAAAAAATAATAAATTTTGGGATCACCATTTAAAAAAATGATTGACCTTTAAATGACCTTGGAATTGTTTTTATTTGTTAAAAATTAATGGTACCAATAAATTTGTCCCGTCAAGTTTTTTTTAAGTTATACGAGAACGCAGATTAAAATGAGACACCTTGTAGATTTTTTAACTATTTAGATATTTCAAGCAAAACTGTGGCCTATAGTTCCATCGATTATGTACAATGTAACATTTGATGTATTTAAACTATATTGTTATTGTTTAATTGGTGAAAAATTAAGATATACTGTACGTAATGTTTTATAATTATATTATTATTAATATTAATTAGTATGATTAATAAATAAACCAAATGATTACACTATATTTTTAGTATTTATTAATATATATTACGAATTATATTAAATTGTTTAACTTAACTGTTAAGTTATTCTTTTAGAGTGAGCGAATTAGCAAGAATGCATTTGAAAGTAACTGGCGCAAATTTTCAATTGATGATCGCTATAAAATTATTTTAATCATTCTTCGGGGACAAAGAGCTGTGAATTTATCAGCCGGAAATGTTCGAAACTTTGACTTTTATCAGTTTACAGATGTAAGCAAAAGTTTTTAGTAATAATTTAAATTACTTAAATTTCTATTATAAAAACGTAGAATATATTTTTAGATTATGAAATCAGCATTGACATATTATTCCGTTCTTAGAAGTACTGTTCGCATGAAGACAAGAAAAAATTTTATTATATCATAATGTAGTGTTGATATAATAAATCAAGATTAAAAAAACTCTACAATAAGCAATGCAAAATAAAGTACAGAAAAAGTACGTATCTATAACATGTTCTTTTATGTTTGTACTTGTTTTAACTTGTAAGTACTAATTTATATTTTATATTTTGTAGGAATATTTATTATTTTCAAATTTAATTATACAAATTTAAAATAAAAAAATAAAAAGTCACTTTCCTTTTAAATAAAATCTGTTGTTACTTCATAAAATTTTATAAAATGTAATATTAAAAAAAAATTAAATTGTTTGTAAACATGTCTGCAGTGTTTCGTTCAACGGCGATTTATGATTCGCCGTTCCTAGTTATAATACTACAGCTGTTATTGGATGACTCATGACTCATATTTGCGTTCAACTCTGAGAGTCTTGTATTCCAAGACACTGTTGCCAGATTTAATGTAGAAATATCCGTCAAACTGTAATGTGTAATTGGATAGATGAGAAAAATCCGTACAAAGCGGTATTTGTTGAATTTAAACCTTTTTTTGGGGAGAAATTTTTTCGATTTTCAAATGATAATAACTTCAGCAATTTCCATCGGATTTTGACGTTCTTTTTTTAATTAAACGTGGAACTTTCCACTTTAAGAAATACGTATTGTAAATTTAATTTGTTTTATTTTTCTATTATGAAAAAATTAGCATTTTTACATTAAATGCATACGTAAACATAACATATCGAAAAGACCATGCATATTCTCATAATATTTTATTTCCCCATCAGAACTACATATTCTCAATTTTCTGTCTTTGATGTGTATAAATTTTATTTTTTATATATCCAATATTTTATATTATATTATAATATAATATTTTATATAATATTATATATAATATAATATTTTATATTATATTATAATATAAAATATATTATAATAATATATTTATATATTATTAACCCTAGAACTGCAGACTGGGGTAGATTTCTACCCCAGTGATAGTTGGGGTAATATCATTTTTCACCATTTTTACTTTTTTTTTCATTAAATTTCAAGTTTTTGCTTATTGTACAACGTTGTAACAACGTTACAGCAACGTTACACGAGTGTTCGCGATTTATTTAAAAATTTTAATACAAATGAAGGGATTATAATAAACTTTATATCAAATTATAATAATATTAATAGCATTGTGCAAGTAGTGGGAACAGTTTATGTTTCCACATGAACGTAAAGTCGTTCACATCACGCGAGAGTAGTTCACAAATAACCCACACGATCGAAAATATATTTTCGTCCCTGTGGAAATTCACATATTTTGCACATTTAAATGCCTTAGGGTAGACAAGACCACTTTTCTGTCCTCGAGCGCTCTTCGAGCAGTAAAGTGCTTTTTTCTGCTCTGATTACAGGTATAACTGTACTGTACGCATCTCGAAAAAAAACGCCCTTGATTCGCAATACACTTTTTAATACGGTCTACAATTTAAACGCGGCATTTTGCGTCCGTTTCAAAACATCCGTTCATACATTTGTTTAAAAGCTTACAAAATTCAGTCTTATCAAAGGCTTGTTCAGGTTACCAGATTATTTCTCTCCAAATATTTGTCTCACTTCTTTTTAAATTATATGTACAATAAGAGCAACAAGGATAGAATGGATAGGACTCAAATACTCTAGCAATGACACTCCAGTAAGCCGAAGCGAACAAACCATAAGAAATTTGTTTATCTGGCAACACTGACCTGTCAACACTACTTGAATATTGTTCAATATTGCCAACCAATACTACGAAATTCGTGAAACGATACTGTAGCAGTTGGGTTATTTTTTACCCACTTCTCTGGAGGGAATATATAACACAATATTTTTTTTTCGAGATATGAATTCTTATGAATTTATCGGGTTAATCTATACATTTTCAGAGTATCATTACATTAAAATTTTTTATTTTAATTAAGAAATTTAGTCGATTGGCAATAAAATTGAAAAAATGAAAACACAATATGATGATGATTTGACTATTTTTTCGAGTATTTTGCAAAAAAAAATTAAGCATGGGGGCATGATAAAAGAAGGTGTATCATACGAGGAGGTCATAGAGAAGGTCATAAGAGGTCATGGGGGAGGTGAAAGACGGGGGTGGGGTCATTCAAAGGTCATCATGAAATTTTGCGTGTGTTCTTCATCTATACGCGATATGTTTGTTATATTAAAATTAATTAATTAATTAGTCTAATTTGTAACCTTAATTATAATTAAATTTATATAAATTAACAATAATAATTTTCCCCGAGAGAAGCCGGGAATTTAACTAATTATTACTATATAAAATTTAATAATTTATCTTTAGCATTTCAAATGCATTAGTCACATCACCATTTTAATTTTGAAATCAATGGACGAGTCTGTGTAGAGAGGAGGAGTGCCAACAGCACCATCTGCATTCCACAAGTATATGCATGTGCTATATAAAGGGAAGTTGGGCGCTCGTTGCTACCAGTCAAGAAAGCAACATACAGAAGAAAAAAAAAAAGAAACTTTACATACTGAACAAAACTGCTCCAATATCTGAAACAAAAACAACCAACTGAATTGGTTACAAATAATAACAAACCATAAATAAACAATGATTAAAGTGAACAAATTGTTGACTGAGTAAACAACGAAATATCACAGGTATTATCACAAGATTAAATTAAAATACATTTTTGAATATACATTATACTGAGATTGTTGTGAACGCGGCATAATGGTGTGGCTTGTCGTATTTCTAACGCACGATTATAAGGTGACGGGTTGTTTAACGAACGAAAATGGCCGGTAGCGTGGATTGTCGGTATTGTTTGTTAAAGCCATAGTTTAATTGTTGACGTAACGTTAACGAGCGTGTGCTGCGCATCTTTGCGTCACGCGCACTGTCAATTTCCTTCGTTCGCTAATCTCTACGTGCGAAGAGCAATTTTCAACACGGTACGGACGCTTGACTGTTTCGATTTAACAACTTTGTCCATCACAAGTCGTGATACGAGTGTGTGTTGCGTTCAAGACTCGACGTTTATATTTGTCACTATTGCATTTTACGGAGTCATTTTCTTCATTGTTAGGATTGTTTTTTGCAAAATTGCACGTTACATTTGGGTTTAAACACATTTAATAGACGCTCAAATAAGTAAAAATCACAAATTTAGACCGTCGTGCCACTTTTCTTTCTTTCGTATATTGCGTTAGTGAAGACTGGGTGTGATATCAGCAAATTGAGTGTCAAATGAAATATTTCTCTTAAAATTGAAGAAAGTTGGAGCATTTTTTAACATTAAATAAATTAGTGATTAGTGAATATTACTAATTTGCTTTTGAATTTTTTTAAATATTGCATTATATTTTATCGAGGAAAATAAAACAATGAACTTTGGGCTTTCATATTAGGTTCTACAATTTTTGTTGCAAATGTTATTTGATGTAATTTTACTTGGTTTTATTAAAAGAATTTGTGTGTTAAATAGTTTATATATCATAATTAGATTATCGAAATTTATGGTGATATTTTTTACTATGGAATTTCTAGGAATATAAATGGAGCTTTGTGAGTCGAATGTGATGACGTTTGAAACGTTGATGTATTTAAAGTAATATTGAATTTCATAAACAATTTTAGTGAGATTGATTTCTTTCGCATAATAAAAAGTACTTTTTCTTAGGAACTATTGTAAGATAAAAGAGATCTTTGTATTAATAAAAGTGTCAACTATATTTATTGTCAAAAATATGTCGGAAGAATTATAATATTCGAGAATGGAATCAATTATAAAAGCACTTAAAAAAATAACAAATAAACAAAACGAAAAATAGAGAAATCATTTATTAAATTTAAATATAGAATTTGTTATTATAAAAAAATTATTAAACATTTACGAAACAAATTACATATTATATACATGTATCACTAAATTTCACGTCACAAGTTTTCGCTTAAAGCAACACTTTTTGTTGCTTTCACAAAAATTAAAAAGAAATTGCACTCAAAAATGTTTTCATTTAATACACATGATTGAATGTTAATTGAAAAACAATATTAATAAATAAAAAATGAACTTTAATTAAATAAATGATATAATTTACAGGGGATAAATAGAGAGTAAGCTGGATTCGGAGCGAAATAACATGGCGAGTCCCTCGCCGCAGTCCTCGCCGATGCCTCCTCCCCAAGCTCCGAGTCCAATGGGACCGCCGCAGCAAGTACCGTCGCCGTCGAATCCGCAGGGTAGTCCGATGGGTCCGCCGCAGCATCATCCACACAGTCCAACGCATCAGGCTTATCAGACAGGACCGGCGACGTCTGGACCACCACCGCCGCCACAAATGTCCCAGCCGTCGCAGCAACAGTCTGCGCCACCACAGCAACAACAACCAAACTATCCTCCTCATCCGCAACAAATGCAAGGCAATATGGGACCGTTGCATCATCCACACAGCCCCACACAAGGATACCAAACTGGACCACCGCCGCCATCCGTCAGTGGACCCATGTCTCAGCCACCCCAACAACCACCGCCGCAGCAAACTTATTCGCCACATCCACAACAGATGCCACCAAATATGCCACCACAGGTAACTTTGTTATTTTAAGTAGACAATAACAGAAAAAGATGCCGAAACTAGAGAAATGATGATTTGTAAAAATATATTTAAAACAATTATAATTCTGAAGAAATGTAGATTAGATTTCATTTTAATTCTTAAAAAGCAATCAAAATTGCACATTTAAGGAAAATACGAGGAAGTAAATGTATAAGTTTTCTCAATGAAGTTAAAAATGTGTATATATAAAGTATATATAAACAAATACAAAAGTTTATTTCAACTTTATTATACATATTGAAACTTAAGACAATTATTTTAAAGTCGCAAGAGAAAAAGAAATGAATAAGACGGCAATGAACTATTAATACTGTTTACGATTGAATTTTTATCGCAAATACATTTTCGATTAGATTGAGTGATTGGATCGTTTAAAGAGATCGACGAGTTGATTAGCAACCTCAGCATTACAAGCTGCAATAGTTCTTGGGACAACCATGTCAAGTGCACTTCCTGAAATTAAAATTAATAATTACATTTTTATTATCTGCAGACAGTACAAAAGTATCTCCTATATATAATACGCCCGTTGAAGATATCTGATATATCTGATATGATATATTAGATTCATATTGGAAATCAAAATATTTACCACTGGTGTCAATAACAACACCCCCTGCCTCTTCTATGATCAGTTTACCAGCAGCAACATCCCACATATCTATATCTTCAACATGATACGCTTCCAAAGCACCCATTGCTACATAACATAAGGACAGAGCCGCTGATCCTAAGGTCCGAATTCTGCAATAATTTTGAATTATTTTAATAATTATATAAATGAATTTCATGAAATTTAATTTTCATACATTTTTATATGCAAATGATTTTTTATAGTATACGTTGGTTATTTATATTTTAACAAATGTTTACCCATGCGTATTTTTTATCAAGGCATCTAGTCTGCTATATATCGATTCAGTAAAATTTGGATCTTTTGCTATCCATGGTTCTAAACCAACTAATGATTCCGATAGATCTGGAAAAATCATATAAATAATAGTAATTAGAACTTAATTATTTAATTTTTAATAAATATTAATATTTATTTGTTATTATTTATAATTATTATAATATTATAATAATGCATCATTTTTAACCAAACAATATTATATCTCACTTCATTTCGCGACTGTCTTTATATTTCAAGGTCAGATTATAATTGTTATAGCACTGTTTTAAAAACAATGATCAATTAAGATAACATTGATTTAGTTTTTTCACGTTATCTACTGTCTGACGAAGACTTAATTTTTTGCATGAGAAGAAACCACCGTCTGACAAATGCCAGCATTAACAATTCAATTCAAAGTATATTCTTATACATTAACAACATTTGTTTTCTCTCTCTTTCCGATTTCAACAACTCTATATGTTTATAGCTCGATTTTATTATTGCATAAATTAATGACACATTTATAAAATTCAACTGCCATGAAATAATGTAATACAAACCTTGAACTCGTGAAGTTTTGATCAGATTTCCATTCAAATATGCGTGATGGCCTCTTCTTGCACTGAAAAATTGGTTCATCAATGGATTATAAACAATACCGATTTCCACTTGACGTTTAATTGCCAATGCAACGGAGATGCAACTGTGTGGAAAGTTGTGAACAAAGTTCGAAGTGCCATCAATGGGATCGATGATCCATGTAGGATCGTCGGTCAATTTCGGTAACTTCTGTTCTTTCGCAATTGCCTCCTCGCCGATAAATTTGTGCGTTGGAAAGTTACGACTCAAGTTCTTCATCAAATTTTCTTCGATCTTATGATCGTATTCTGTCACCAAATCCCAATCGATGCCTTTGCATGTTGCATTTTTTTCTTGATCAACTGCGTTTACTATCACCTTTGATGAATCATATATAATTATTGAATTCACATAAAATAAATATGAAAGGCAAATGAAAAGTTAGAACAAACCTTGCCAGCATCCAAAACAAGTTGTTTAATTGTATTGTAATAATTATACAATTCTTTGTCAGTCGCCATCACTGAATTCACTTAATTTCGTTGAACAAAAAATGAAAGTACGAAAAAAGCAGTGAAAGTAAAAGGAACTTGATATTGAATAACAAATGAAAATATGTGCTTAAAACAACGACGAGTCACTGACTGTTGTCTGAGCTTGTCTGACCGATATCCCTCGGAGGTGTTTCTTTTTATTTGGTGGGGATTCCTTCACCTTATTTTATTCATACGACGGCGTTGAAGGCTTGCGCATTTTAACAATAAATATAAAAAAAGTGAAATACACAGAATCCAGCAAAATATTAGTCATTGGAATTTTAATATTGCTATTAGTTTTGGATTAATTATACAAAAGTTTAACTTAATGGACAAGGAAATTCTAATTGTGACGTACGAACGTTTTCAGGACCAAGTTTATGACGCGGACTTTAATTATGTGACTAAGTAGCAGATAAATTTCACCCCAACTTATAAAGCAGATCTTAAAATAGAAAACTAGTTTGCTTAGTTGTTTTTTGATGATTTTTCTTATTCGTAAATGACACTTCTTTCCTCTTCTTTATTTATACATTTTATGTAAATATCGTTTTGTAGATGTAACATTCCCTGATAACACAGTTTTTGTGCAATTTTTCTATAAACGGTTTGCATGAAATTTGCATGAAGTTTGAGCAATGCTGCGTCCGCTTTTTTATACAAATTCAATCCAAACCAATTGTTTTTATTTAAAAATCAACTTTTATAAATAAAAAAATATATTGAAAAACTAATTATATAATAATTAATTTATATATATTAATTATTATTTATTATTATAATTATATATTAATTAACCAATTGTTTTTAATTAAAAATCAACTTTTATAAATAAAAAAATATATTGAAAAACTAATTATATAATAATTAATAAATGATTGTCCTTAGTGTATGCGTTACATGAATTCCATGAAAATTTCGCTTCCAAATTTTGTTCAAATATCTAAGAAACAGTTTGCTGAAATTCCATGCAAAAATGCGGACACAGCCTAGTGCAAACTATATGCAAATCACATCAATTTTTCTTATGTTTTTGATTATTTATTCAATGTTCAATAATAAATACAAACTCTGTGAAAAACAGTAAAAGGATCATTTTAAATAACAAAATATTGGGATTTTTATCATTTATATAATATAATAATTTGAACAATGTATAAGAAACAAGTCTTAATATAATATGAATTTGTTGTTAATCTCTGTCGCAAATGTATAATGAACATTCATAGTTGCTCATCATCCAACTGTTATAATACTTCATTATACTTAACAGTTGATTATTTGAATCAACCGGGGATTTTTTTTACTTCATCCTCGCTATGGCTCGTTGATCGGCTTCCCGGCAGATTCTTACTACATCAGCCGCGATTTTGGCGTTACATGCGCCAATCGCTCGCGGTTGCATTAGATTAACTTTTTCGCCTGCAACAGAATAAAAAAAAGTTTGCAAAAAAATGCGAAGGAATTAACTCAATTTAAATCGGATTTTATATTGAATATCAACCTACGACTTGCACAATCATCAACGCGTAACTCAAGTAATGACAATAATTGATTATTATAATCAACACAAGGTAATTAACTTTCCATTCGCGCAATTATTGCGCAAGTCATACGTTTGCTTATGCAGCCTGAATTTATGCTGGTTCTGATACATTTTTTTATGTTCATTTATATATGAATGTAAATATATGTAAATACCAGTTACACGATCGACCACTACGCCACCTGCCTCAGAAATGATCAAAGAAGGCGCGGCAATGTCCCAAGCCCGAATTGGTGGACCTTCAATCTGATACGCCTCCACTATTCCAAGTGCAATGTAACACAGAGTCAATGCTGCGGAACCTATGGTTCTTATCCTGCATTTTCATGATTAAAATATATCATTATAAATTATTATTATATACCTGAATAAATCCTGTAAAATTATTATAGATATTAAATATTGAATTTACCCTTGAGAAGCCTTCGCCAGAGCGTGAATTCTCTCAGTCATAATTTCCGATAACTCGTCGACTTTAATAAAAACCGGTTCCAGACAAACAAGTGCCTTAGATAAATCTGGAATTAGATTTTTGTTGCAATTTGTTATTAACACTTAATTTTTTTTTTTATTTTTCTTTCTTACTTTTTTGTTGATTTATGGAACGCAACATTCACCTTGAATTTTAGATGTCTGAATTGGTTCGCCGTTGAGAAATGCTCCACGTCCTTTTCTCGCAGTAAAAAGTTGATCTAGCATTGGATTGTAAACAATGCTACACATCATTTCGCGATTAATAGCTAAGCCAATTACAACGCATGAATGAGGAAAACCGTGAATGAAATTGGCCGTGCCATCAATCGGATCGATGATCCATGTTGGACGGTCAGTCAGTTCCGGTTGACTTTTTCCTGTCGATTCTTCGGCGATGAATCTAAATCCAATGAATGTTTTGATATAAAATTCCAATATTTTTTATTTATTAAATATTCATTATATTTAATTTATTTATACAAACTCATGTGTAGGAAACCGTTCTTTTAAACTACCAATAATAACATCTTCAATTTTTTTATCGTGTTCTGTAACCAAATCCCAATCTCCTATTTTTTCTTCGATGGTTTTTCGCCCGCTTATTGACTTTTTAAGCATCTAAAGAAACATAACATTTCATAATTATTTAAAATATATTTATATAATATCCTGTTTATGACATTTTGACATAATAGTTTTTCAATTAGTCTACTTTTTTTTACTATGCAGACACGTTGATGTAATTGAAAAAAAGACAGAATTAATAACTAACATAAAAGACTTGTATAAGTTTGTGTAATGATGCATTGTAGTTATGATAATCAAATTACAATAATTTGGTTACATAAAACTGTTACAATTGTGAATTAAAGTGTAATATTTTATAGACAAAGTAAAGACATCGTTGAACAGTGAGCAATTTTGATTTCTTAATTTATAATTGATAATTGATATTTACGTTAGGTTTCAATTATAGTGATTATGTTAATGTAACGATTTCAGCAATATTTAATATGTCTGTAATTTCAATTACATAATTTTTTTTTTGATATCATTGATAAAAATTGTTTATATTAAAAAAATTAATTTTATCTATAAAAAAACTAATCTAAAAAAGAATAATTTCATCTCAACCTTACTTTGACGTGACAATGTATGTTAACTAAAAAACTATTTTTACACAAATTACCGTAGTTTTTTGCGTTCAAAAAAAGTAAAATATATCTCAAATTGTTTCGAATTAACTGCAAATGTTACATAAGAATATGTAATAATACTATAAAAATGCATGCAAAATTGATTTATCATTCAATTAATATAAAAATAGCAATTAAACAATAATGACATTAAATCGCGCACTCAGTGCCACATGTGGAATCATTTAATCACTTCTTCGTACGAATTTCACAAATTATATAAGGTAAACATTCGCAAACTTTCTTTCTTTAATTTATTTATTATTTGCTTACTTCTCCAGCTTCCATTGCAACTTTCAATGCAAATTCAAAGTAAACTTCAACGTCACTCATATTCGACATTTTGAACTGAATATAATCAACAAAATCGACCAATTAAAACTTTTTTCGTAAAAAACTTCTTGACCAATGCAACGCTGGAAAGGTCCCGAAAGAGACTGAACCTGTGGCGATTCCTCCGCGTGCTTTTTCTTCGTTCCAGACATATTACAATTTCATACGAAAGCCGTTAAACGATCTCCATCTGAAGGTTTCCGATGACTTTTTTTTTCCTTCTCTGTTATGTCTGATTTAATTTTTATTATTTGTTCGAGTTTATGCATTAATGTATAATTATACAATAAGGTTTGTTTGAGACTAACGTGTAAATCTTTACGACTTTTTTGCAGTTTAATCTGTTATTAGAATGATTAATGATTTTCAGAAAAAAATCTTTCTGCGTATTCATAAGAAGCAATTGTTAAACTTTTTTAGTCAAGATAATTTGTATCTTTTTTTTTTGACAAAAGTAATTTGTATCGATCATTTTTGGAGTTTGAGATTTTGACATTGAAATTACATTTGCAATAATTGTGTATTCATTTATTTAACTTCGCAGGAATAAGAATACATTTTGTCTTTGTTTTACACCAGGTTTAATTGGACGAGCTATAAAAAAGGAGTAATTACACATATACATGAAGTCTCGGTCTTCCATATAAAACTTGGCATTGTGCACTTGGAAATCATAATTGTTTTACCGTGCGAAAATATAAAAGTATAATTGCCAGACTCTCATAAATCAACCTATAAAAAAGACAAATAAAATTAAACAAACTGACTTATGAAAATCGGTTAACTCATGATAGAGCTCATTAAATTATGATCAATTCAAAAGCAATCGAGAATCAGAGCAGTAAAATGTATTTTTTCCAGTTATTCTCAAAAAAGATCATTAAATTAATTTGACAATTTGTATACAACTGTAACATCTCAATGTTACCTGAGCAGCATTTTTTTTTATTTTAACTGAGGTATTTATAGCGGTTTGTTTACATTTAAAATTAACTTTAAAAAATGTTAAATCATGATTGTTTATCACGTTGAGTCTTCAAATCGGTTTTTATCATGAGCTGGATAATTTGCGTTGCCAGTTGTTTGTTGGATGCAGCGATCAGGTCGATTTCTTTTAGATTATATGGTCCACCTAGAACAATATTTTTACAACTGCATTATAGTAATCTTGATTCTAATATTGTCAAATTTTTATTAATGTATTTGAAATAGAATGGTGTTTAATTACCTTTAGAATTGCAAATATAACCGCCCGCTTCTTCGACGAGAATTATTCCAGCCGCGACATCCCAGGGCTTCAAGCCAACACATTGAAAAACATCCAAAATACCTCGCGCAACATACGCCAAAGTCAAAGCGGATGAACCGCAATTTCGTACTCTGAAATGCTTATATAATTAATACCAAATGACAATTAAATTATTCAACGATACTTCTTAATATATGAGATAGATCTGATAAGATTGTAAATCTCTGAATCATTGCATTGTAAAATGCAATGAAAATTAATTATGTTCATAAAAAAAATATTCTGAATGAAAATTACGATAGTCATTGTGATGGAAAATTACTATTTTTCTTGGTACTATTCTTTTTTATTACGCAAAAATGAAATCATCTAAAAGCAATTTTAAATTTAGTTGCATTCCATACCCTTGCGCTTGTAAAGCAAATGCTTCTGCTCGACGCAGCGAAATAAGCCTTTGAGATGGCGATTGATATAATATAGAAGGATCGGCAGATAAGACAGCTTTTCCTATATCTATGAAAAATAATAATATTAATATCATTAATTATCATTAATTAAATAATTAAAATGTGACAAAAATTGATGTGTATTTTATTATATACACATATTATATATATATATATATATATATATATATATATATATATATTAAATCCACATACCCGTAATATTTGACGTTTTCATAAGTTTGCCATTAAAATAAGCTCCTTGACCACTTTTCGCAGTGTACAATTCATCGTACGACGGATTATAAATGATTCCAATTTGCAAGCGCTTATCAATTGCTAAAGCGACTGAAATACAAGTCTGCGGATAACCGTGAACGAAATTTGTCGTCCCGTCAATTGGATCGATAATCCAAGTCGGATCATTGCTCAGTTCTGGAATACTTTTAGTCAGAGCTGACGTCTCTTCAGCGATAAATCTTTGCAAATTAAAATAAATCAAAAATAGAAATAGTGCTTAAATAATATTTTTAGTCAATTAAATTTGAAATAAAAATAATAATAATCATACTTGTGACTTGGAAAAGCTTTTTTTAATCCATTCATCAGAATTTGTTCAACTTCACTGTCATATTTTGTCACTAAGTCCCAAACATCGCTTTTGAATTCCACATGTTTATCAATATTAATTCCCTCGATTATAAGCTGGAATATAAATTATTACTATTATCAGTAAAAATAATATTAAATTAATCAAACTTTATTAATAAATAATGATAACAAAACTGACCTTTCCTGCCTCTATCATCAACTGTTTCGCACATTCAAAGTATCTATCCAGTTCTTTGGAATCACACATCTTCTCAACTTTCAGTGGTATACTAAACGCTTTAAAGATGTCACTTCATGTTTTGTTATCACTGATAATAATGTTGATATAAAAAATGTATACTTTCATACCAACATACTGACAGTACAATTTTATTAATTAAATGCTTGTCACTGAAACACGAAGTACTTTTTACCTTGTATTCATTTGATTACACATTTTGCAATAAAAAATAACAGATTTGTATTTCTTATTTTTCGCCGGATAATCTGTTGATTTATTCATTTATTTTAGTACCAAACTTTGATGTCAAATTAATTAAGAAAGCAAATTTATTATTTTTAAATAATTTTATTTACATTCATAATTATAAATTATATTCTTTTATGAACACAAGCTAATTAAATCTATTATTTATCTATCTCCAAAAATAATGTACTAAATTTTAAAGACTAATGCTATAAAATATAAATCATCTAATTGCGTTTATATATTTTTATTTTAACGGATTTTGGTAGCTTGTCGTTGTTTCATGGTTTTTATGTCTGCCTGTTTTATCATTTTCACCAATTGTTGAGCAAGTTTATTGTTTCCTGCGGCTAATACTCGTGGTTTCATTATATTAAATTCTCCACCTTAAACAAATTTTTATCATCATATTATATAACATTTACTTTAGAAATTAATGAGTTTAAAGATTAAAAAAAGTAAATAAATAAACAGGAAAAGTAAAACGTAATGTTTTTCTTTTTTACTTTACGAATTTATCATTATCGTTTACAATTTGTTTATAAAATTTACGACAGCGAAGCAAATTTCAAGACTAATAGATACAAAGTATTAAATCATCTTACATAATAAAGTATTTTAGCGTCAACAAAACTGTAAACTTTACTTTATCAAGTAATCTATTTCAAAACACAAATCTTCATCTGACAAATATGTTTTCAGCATTTTCATTTTATATTTTACAATGGCAATATAATAATTGTTTGATAACTGTAGACTCAGAAAAATAAAATTGACATTGTAACTTAATATTGTTATTTTTAAAAATAATTTTGAATTATTTTGATAAAAATTACTGATTGTAAAATTAAATGAATGGAAAAATATAATTAATACCGTTAGTGTCGATAACGACTCCACCAGCTTCTTGAATGATAAGAAGACCGGCTGCGACGTCCCAAGGCATTAGATTATCAGTGTGATATGCATCCGCTGCACCCATTGCAATATGACATAATGTCAATGCTGCAGAACCCAGTGTCCTAATTCCATGTGATTCCGTCACAAAAGCCTCCAGTCGGCCCAAAATTATGTCTCTTATGCTTTCGATCGTTGCGTACGACGCTTCTATGCAAATCAGCGACTTTCTTACATCTAAAATAATTCAATTATCTATCTTTTTTTTCTCTTTTTATAAATGCAAAAACTAAAAGTTTATTCAAAAATTAATACATTTATTTGAATAATACATGTATTAAAATAAATTTGTGTATATAAAAATTAGGAGAAAAAATAAACAAATGTTTACCTTCAATATTTGAACTTTGAATTTGCTTGCCATTAAGATATGCGCCTTTACCTCTGCGCGCGGTGAACAGTTGTTTCAAAATGGGATTATAAACGATACCAATTTCCAAAGTTTTGTTTATTAAAAAACCAACGGATATACAAGTATGAGGAAACGAGTGCACAAAATTAGTTGTTCCGTCAATCGGATCGATGATCCATGATGGGGCGTTTGTTAATTCAGGCAAAATGTTTGTTGTTGACACTGTTTCCTCACCGATAAACCTATAATTTAAATAAATTGTTATAATTATCTCAAAACACAGACAACAAAGAACTAAAATAACCAATCAGTTAAAAAAATAATAACTACATATGACTTGGAAATTCTTTCGCCAAACCCTGAATAAGAATTTCTTCAATTTTGCGGTCAAACTGTGTCACCAAGTCCCAATCGCCAGATTTCGTTTCGACGCATTTCTTTCCCTGAATTGCCTCTTCGATAATCTAAACGATATTTTTGCAACTCAATTAATAGTTTCTTTGTGTTAATGACTTTGAACTTCTAATCGTTAGATAATAATTGATTATTTACTTTATTGTGTTTATATATGTTTTAACAAATTATTCTTACTTTCGACGATTCCATCACTAGTTTCAAAACAAAGTCATAGCAGTGGTCCAAGTTTTCGTTGATGGCCATGTTGATTTTTAATTAAACTTAAACGATTTTATCAGTTTAACTAGTAACGTGAACGAATTATTTTGAAATGAACTTGACTTGATAGAGTCTGACCATGCACTTGTTCGATAAGTGATCTAGACAGAATAACCTTAGGAAATGTTAACTTTTACGCAGAACTTTGCACTTATGTGTCAGTTGACATACCCCTACCCAAATCACAGTGCAATTGCTTGTGATGCTTTTCATAGGAAATTCACTTCGTATTTCGTCTTTCCAGGATTATTTGTGTCTATGACTGGGCTTCATTTATTATATTTTGATCGTTTATTTTGATTGACTCAACTATTCATATCGTACATTTTTAACTTTGACTATTTTATATTATTATAATTTTGGTTATTATATTTATTTGTATTATTAACTGCTATGATACAATTAAGTTCAACAAAAGCGATAAACTATAAGTCACAATTAGTCATAATGTTTGATCTAATGTTCATGCACTTTGTACGTTCAAAATACACAAAAAAGACAAATAATCCCGTCTAGGATTTGTTAGTAACGCGTATTACTATTTGGTTCAATTATTTTTATTGGAACAAATGGAATTGACATTATTCAACCTGGTGCAGTTTCATATAATATTTTAGCTGAACAAAAGCCAAATGAAATTTAGCTTACAACATAAAGCTGAACTGATTTGATTCATTAATTATGCTTCATTTCATTTAATCATAAATCAACACAAACTATTATTTCATTATTCTAAAATTTTTTCAAACAAAGGTTTGTTGGTTTTGTAATGAAATATCTGGTAATTTAAATTGATAATTAACTCTGTGTGAAATGTCAACGACGTCAATATTAGTAATATTAGCAAGTTATTATTTAGTTTATAAGTGTATTCTTAAACAAAGGAAAAATAGTCGTCGGAAAAGTACACGAATTCCGTCGGTTATATCAAGTTAGATTAATAAAAATTACAGTGGAATAGAACACCACACGTTTTGTTTATAAAACGATTAACGAAACAATTGTGGCTGTTACAAAACGAGATATCGATTTACGATTAAAGTCATTGATAGCGTTTAATCTTAGTTTCTTTTTTTCTTCTTCTTAAACGAATGATCTTGCATTACAGGTTCAAGGTGGACCCGGTGGTCCACCTGGTTCTCAACAAGGGCCCGGTGGTCCAATTGGTCCTGGACAAATGGGCCCGATTGGTATGCAAGGAGGTCCGCACATGGTTCAAAACAATCCGGGTCAAATTGGACCAGGCGGACACATTGGACAGCAGGGTCCGCCTAATCAAAGTGGTCCTAATTCTGGTCCTGGACAAATGGGACCCAATGGGCCACAGGCAGTTTCTCATATGGTACCACCAGGTTCCGGACATATGGGCCAAGGCGGACAAGGTGGTCCCGGACAGATGGGTGGTCCACCGGTCTCCCAAATGGGTGGTCCACCAAATGCCCAGATGGTACCGGGCGGTCCTGGTGGACACATGAACGTGCCTCCTGGACCTGGACATATTAATGCCGGCGGTCCACCAGGGCCTGGTCACATGAGTGGACCCCCGTCGCATATATCTGGACAAATGCCCCCAACTGGTCCGCAGTCTGGACCGCACATGACTCAAGCGGGTCCACCGGGCGGACAAATGGGCCCAAGTGGTCCACAGAACGCGCCGCCGATAATGTCAGGTGGACCGGGACATATGAACGTTCCGCCGGGACCCGGACATATGAATGCCAGCGGTCCGCCTGGTCCAGGTCTTATGAACGCCACTGGACCGACCGGCCACAATGCTGGACCAGGACAAATTTCATCCACTGGCCCCCAGTCGGCACCACACATCGGACAAAGTGGTCCTGGGCAGATGACACCAAATGCTATTGGTATGTACTTATATATACTTCTATAGTGTGATGTAAAGAATTACGTTAAGAGAGTTTTTTTTTATCAATTTACTGGTTTTAAAGAAACTTTTATAATTATCTAACTTATATACTGTCAATTAATAATTCTTGGAAAATCTATATTTTTTCCTTATTTGTTTAGACTATAGCTTTAGATATATGGATTGATTTAAACGTTGTAAAGTTGGCGTACATTGTATTAAACGATTATTATACATAGAATACTATAGTATATCTTTAATATCAATAGTATTATACATCGTAACTTTTCTGCTGCATTATCTTGTGTGCATTCACATTAAACGTTATATAAGTTGCAGTTGATTTTATGAAACTTGTTAGAAATTAAAATTTGTTATATTTATTAAACAGATAAAAGAATTATAATTTCAAACTGATATTATAAAAATATTCGATTTTAATTCAATATAAATCATCTTTATTAAATAAAAAGATATATATTGAAAATTATATATATCGTATTATTGGTTGTGTTATGTATTCGCTGTTTAAATTAACAGGTTCACCAATGGAATCAGGTGGTCCACCAAATGCGCAAATGGTTCCAGGTGGCGGCGGTGCTGGACACATGAATGTACCACCAGGTCCTGGTCACATGAACTCGAGTGGACCACCAGGTCCACCGGTGCACATGAGCGGAATGGGTGGTCCAAATGCGCCAAATCAAGGTGGAGTTAATCAGATGAACCAATCTGGGGGACCAGTTGGACCACCCGGACCACCATCGTTACCTGGACAAGAAAATTTAAATGCGCTACAAAAAGCAATCGATTCAATGGAGGAAAAGGGTTTACAAGAAGATCCGAGATATTCGCAACTACTTGCTCTTCGTGCTCGACAAGGCAACATGGGTGACAAACAAACTTTCAGCTCGCAACAGCTTCAACAATTAAGGTAATGAAATAATATTTTGTTATTTTCAAATAAATGTTCTTGTTGATTTATTTTATACCGTTGATTTAATAAATATTCACTGTATTTTCAGAGTGCAAATAATGGCGTATCGAATGCTTGCTCGCAACCAACCATTGTCGCAACAATTGCAACTTGCTGTACAAGGTAAATTTAATGAACTACTTTTGTCGTTTAAAAATCAGTACTATAGTTTTGGAAAAGAGTATATCTTAAACTTGAAATTAATTATTATGAAAATGGCTTAGGTGGGGTTACTGGAGGTATGGGTCAAAGACCAATGGATCCTGCACCAGGACCTGTGGTGCCACCTGGTCCAGGACCGGTTTCAGGACAAAATGCATTAGGTCCGCCAACTGGACCTCGTCCAGGCGCAGGGCAAACACCTCAACAACAGCAGCAGCAACAACAGCAACAACCAGGAAGCAAAACTAACAGAGTCACCAGTGTTGCAAAACCAGCTGGTCTTGATCCCTTATTAATTTTACAAGAACGAGAAAATAGGTAATAAAGATAATACTAAATGTTTCTAATATTCAAAATTTGCATAAAAATGTGTTCAACGTATAAATAATTAATGAATTTTTACAGAGTTGCTGCACGTATAGCTCTTCGCATGGAACAACTGAGCAATTTACCAACTAACATGCCCGAAGATTTGAGAATTCAAGCACAAATTGAATTGAGAATGTTACGAGTGTTGAATTTCCAACGACAGTTAAGATCTGAAGTATGTGGAAATCAAATAAAAAATTAAAAAAGTATATCAAAGTAGCATAATTAAATTTTATTTATACTAATTATTTTGCAGATTATTGCTTGTACTCGTAAAGACACAACGTTAGAAACAGCTGTGAATGTCAAAGCATATAAACGTACAAAACGGCAAGGATTACGTGAAGCGAGAGCTACAGAAAAATTGGAGAAACAACAGAAATTAGAAGCTGAACGTAAACGAAGACAAAAACATCAGGTTCTTTATTTACATATATATTTAAATACGAGTAGGAATATTAATAACAATCCTCTCTGATGTAAAATTTTGAAAATATCGTCATTTATCTTATGATTTTGTATTTTGTTGTATTTTAGGAATTCCTTAGTTCTGTTCTTCAACATGGAAAGGACTTCAAAGAATTCCATCGTAATAATGTGGCTAGAATGGCACGTCTGAACAAAGCTGTGCTTAATCGACACGCCAACGCTGAGAGAGAACAGAAGAAAGAGCAAGAGAGAATTGAGAAAGAGCGTATGCGACGTCTTATGGCAGAGGACGAAGAGGGCTACCGAAAATTGATCGATCAAAAGAAAGACAAACGTTTGGCATTCTTGCTTACGCAGACTGATGAGTATATTAGTGATTTGACTCAGATGGTTAAGCAGCATAAAATTGAACAGAAACGGAAGCAAGTGGAAGAACAAAAACGCAAGAAGGTAGAGTTAATAATGTTTCTATCAAATTTAAATGTTAATGATGCAAATGTTATTCAATCAAATTATTATATTTCAGAAGAAAAAGAAGTTGCAAGAGAACGAAAACAACGAAGATGGCACGCAAAACGAGGACGTGCATGTTAGTGTTATTGAAACTGCCACTGGACGTACTCTTACTGGCGATGAAGCGCCATTAATGAGTCAGTTGTCTGCGTTCCTAGAGTCACATCCTGGATGGGAGCCAATTGAGTCTGATAGCGACGAAGAGGATGAAGAGGAGGAGGATGACAATGAAGAGAAATCTGGAGGTACTGTTTTCGGTTAAATATAAATGATTAAAGATTACTTATTTAAGAAAATGAGCTGAAATAATGTTGATTTTTTTTTAATTTTGATTTTACAGAGAAGGCCAAAGTTTGCACTGAGGAGGACAAAGTAAAGAAAGCTATACACAAGGCCAAAGTTGAGGATGACGAATATAAAACTGAAGAACAAACTTATTACAGTATTGCTCATACTGTGCATGAAAGTGTGACAGAACAAGCATCCATTATGGTTAATGGAAAACTTAAAGAATATCAGATTAAGGTTTGTATTGTTCTGTTTATTTTATTTATAGAAAAAAGTAAAATTAATTTGATGCATAATCATGTTTAATTATTCAATTTAGGGCTTAGAATGGTTGGTATCGCTCTTTAACAACAATTTGAATGGTATTTTGGCGGATGAGATGGGTCTCGGTAAAACTATTCAAACCATTGCACTGGTTACTTACTTGATGGAAAAGAAAAAGGTCAATGGACCATTTTTAATTA
This sequence comes from Gryon sp. ZL-2020, assembly GCA_022817425.1. Taxonomy (NCBI): domain Eukaryota; kingdom Metazoa; phylum Arthropoda; class Insecta; order Hymenoptera; family Scelionidae; genus Gryon; species Gryon sp. ZL-2020. The sequence goes on along the minus strand of JABFPJ010001296.1, from coordinate 5,600 downwards.
TTGTTCCACTTTCGTAAGTATTGATATTGAAATCGATTGTATAATAAAGAACAAAATGATAGATTTTGAATATTTAACGAAATAAAAATAAAATTGCAGAACCTTGTCAAATTGGGTATTGGAGTTTGAAAAATGGGCACCAAGCGTGGTAGTGGTTTCGTACAAAGGATCACCAACTGGTCGACGCGCGATACAATCTCAAATGCGTGCGACAAAATTCAACGTTCTTCTTACAACCTATGAGTACGTTATTAAAGACAAAGGTGTACTGGCAAAATTACAATGGAAATACATGATTATCGACGAAGGTCATCGAATGAAGAATCATCATTGCAAGTTGACGCAAGTTTTAAATACGTATTATCTTGCACCTCATCGATTACTTCTCACTGGTACTCCTCTGCAAAATAAACTTCCTGAATTGTGGGCTTTATTGAACTTCTTGCTACCGTCTATTTTCAAATCGTGCAGCACATTTGAGCAGTGGTTTAATGCTCCTTTTGCTACTACTGGTGAAAAGGTTGATATTAAAATATTGTAAAATTATTTAATAAATATAGAAATAAGTATAATTATAAGAAAAATAATAATAATTTGTTTGATCTACAGGTCGAGTTGAATGAGGAAGAAACAATTTTAATTATTCGACGTTTGCATAAAGTTTTACGTCCCTTCTTGTTGCGTCGTTTGAAGAAAGAGGTCGAATCTCAATTGCCAGATAAAGTGGAATATATTATTAAATGCGATATGTCGGGATTACAGAAAGTTTTATATAAGTATGTTTGCTTTCGAAGATTTTTAAAAGGATATTAAATTTCTATAGAAATTATAATTGAATTTTTCTTTTTTTAAGGCATATGCAAAGTAAAGGTGTATTATTGACTGACGGCTCTGAGAAAGGCAAACAAGGAAAAGGTGGTGCTAAAGCACTAATGAATACAATTGTACAGCTTCGTAAATTGTGCAATCATCCTTTCATGTTTCAAGCAATCGAAGAGAAGTATTGCGAACACGTTGGAACTGGAGGCTCGGGTGTTATTACAGGGTATCTGATGTAATTTGTTCGATTTTGTTATTAGTTGTCACCGTTTGTATTATTTTAATCCATTGATTAATGTTTATTTCATATTAAACAACATTAATTATTATCATTTAACATTTTTTTAATTTTATTATAAATGTTAATTTATGGATAAAAACTTGAAACTTAATTTATTTTGTAAACTCAATATAAACATAATGAATTGATGATTTTAGGCCTGATCTATACCGTGCTTCTGGAAAGTTTGAATTGCTCGATCGAATTTTGCCAAAGTTGAAAGCAACAAATCATCGGGTATTACTTTTCTGTCAAATGACACAACTTATGACAATTATGGAGGATTACTTAAGCTGGCGTGGATTTATGTATCTGAGATTGGACGGTACAACTAAGGCCGAAGATCGTGGAGATTTGCTGAAAAAATTCAACGACCCGGGCTCAGAATATTTTCTGTTCCTTTTATCCACAAGAGCTGGTGGTTTGGGTTTGAATTTACAGGCCGCCGATACGGTTATTATATTTGATTCTGATTGGAATCCACATCAAGATTTACAAGCTCAGGATCGAGCTCATCGTATTGGTCAGAAGAATGAAGTGCGTGTTTTGCGTTTAATGACTGTGAATTCCGTGGAGGAGAGAATTTTAGCGGCGGCAAGATACAAATTAAATATGGACGAAAAGGTCATTCAAGCCGGTATGTTTGATCAAAAGTCCACCGGGTCCGAGCGACAGCAATTTTTGCAAAGTATTTTGCATCAGGACGATGCTGACGATGAAGAGGAGAATGAAGTTCCGGATGATGAAACGGTTAATCAAATGATTGCAAGATCTGAAGGGGAATTTGAAATATTCCAGAAGCTTGATTTGGAGAGACGTCGTGAAGAAGCAAAATTAGGTAAATTCTTGAGCTATTAAATGATTCAAAATAATTATTTAACTAGATCATAATGAAATAATAATTTTCTGTTGATTGTGTAGGGCCAAATAGAAAATCGCGACTTCTTGAAGAAAAAGAATTGCCGGATTGGTTAGTGAAAGATGAAGATGAAGTAGAAAGATGGGCTTACGAAGAAGATGAAGACAAATTTTTGGGTCGGGGTTCGAGACAAAGAAAAGAGGTTGATTATACGGACAGTCTTACAGAGAAGGAATGGTTGAAGGCAATTGATGACGATGGAGTTGATTATGAGGAGGAAGACGAGGATGATAAAAAGAAAAAGAAAACGCGAAAGCGTAGGAAAAAAGGTGATGAGGATGACGAACCAATGCCAAAGAAAAGACGTGGCTGTTCGAGTGTTGATCCCAGCTTGAAACGAACGATGAAACGTTTAATGGATACTATTATTAATTATTCTGACGGTCGACATCAACTCAGCACGCCTTTCATGAAATTACCATCGAGACGCGAATTGCCAGATTATTATGAAATTATTAAAAAGCCACTTACTATTAATAAGTTGATACAAAAAATTGATGAAGGAAAAGTAAGTAGATTCAAAAGACATTTGAATTTTAACAATATCTTCAACTGAAATACATATTTTTATATAACTATTGTTTTTTTAGTATATGGACATAGATGATCTCGAGAAAGATTTTATGCAGTTGTGTAAAAATGCACAAATTTATAATGAAGAGGGCTCTTTAATTCACGACGATTCAATTGCATTGCAAACTGTATTCACCGAAGTAAGACAGCAGTTAGAATCTGGCAGAAATTCTGATGATGATAAAGGTAAAGTTTTCTTGGACAAAATCAATTTTTAAAGGATTCAGTGATATAGTTTTTAAAATAAATTACTTAAAACTTTTCATTTTGTTTCTTTGCAGATGGTGAAGATGGTTCTGACGTTGATTCTTCGCGGATGAAAATGAAGATGAAGGGCAAGAAAGGAGAAGGTCGTGGAGGTCGACGGAAACGCGTGACAAAAAAATATGTATCAGATGACGATGATGACGATGGTGATGATAATTAAATCGCTATTTTTAGGTCATGCGTAAATTAATAAGAAAAGAATTGCTATATGCAGAAAGAAACAACTTTTTTTCATTTTTTTATATATATTATATGTTAAGCGCATTTTATAATCACTGTAAATAACTGTATTTGGATGCGCGTAATGTCTTTTTCAGTATCAGTGACTTTTTATTTTTGACAACTACGCGTTTCCGTCGCCCGATCATAAACGATCATGGAAACATTATGAAATTATAATCCATATTTGATTATGTGTACAGTAGACAATAGAATGAATTTTCAATATTGAGGCCCAACTTTCAATTTACAACTTATGTTTCTTTCATTTTTTGTCATCTTTCTTTGCTATTTTTATTTGTTGTAGCTTATTTTTAAGTTCTGGGTTATATACTTATATACAATTCTTCTTTTCTTACACTGATAAATAATATGCTTTGATTTTTTTGTATATTTTCAATTCCATTGTAGACCAACGGATATGAATTTCTTTGTTCTTTTTAATAATGCAGTAAAAAACTACACATTACTGATAATATACTTTTTCTCAACACTGTGCAGAATTTTCTTTAAACGACATTATACATTAAGTTTTGATGTACGAATTACTGTAACGCGCATGTCATGATTAAATAAAGTATGACTCATAGCTTATGCAATTTTGTATGTCTTTTCTTATTTTACATTGAAAAATCATTGAATAAAATATGTTTCTATAATTTAGAACAATTTTTTAATTGTTCATTTATATGAACAAATGAATGATAAACAGTGATTTTGGATATAAACTTTTTATTTAATTTTACTGACATAGGAAAACTTCACATTTTCATTATGACATAAATATAAAAAATAACTTTACATCACATATATATATAAAATATATATAATCTTTCTTTTACATATGCATCCTAATTCGAAATAAGTTTCATCTCACTAACTGTAATATTCAGATTATTCAAAACAAATAGTTAAACTTATATAAATTTTATACCCAATAATAATAAAATAAATCAAAATACTACTAAGGAATAATTAAGTATGAATAAATAAAGCAAAATCAACAATCATAAATAACTTTTTATTTCCAAAATAACATTTTATTTCATTATTATATTATATTGGTGTATAAAATGAATGTAACATTAGAAAAAGCTCGTCAATGCAGTGTATATACTTACAAAAATAAGTATATTCATCATTTTCATTTGAAATATTCACAAGTTTCTTTTATTATCGTTCTTTTTGTATATTAATATATTTTCGCTGTGTATATATTAAAGTAACACTTACTTTTGTAGTCAATAAAAAAATGTTCAACTATTATTAAACTAAACACCTGGTTTGAATTTCTACAACAATATCCATGTTCTTATGTGTAGTGCGAGGGCGGAACGGTTAAGTCAGCTAAAACTGTCAGCTGCTCCTCGGTAAACTGCTGTTTATGAGTCGACCAATTGTCATAGTGTGTTCTTTTAAAGTTTAACAATGTCTTTCTAATAGTTGCCTGTATACGAAAATATAGCTTAATTAATTTAAATGTATAATAAAATACACCTAATCCTTTTTTAATTAGATTAAAGTCTGATACTAACCGGAATAGGTTGCGGATCATTCAAATGTACACTTAAATGTTCAAAAATCACCGGTACATATTTTGGAACGTCATAAGGATGAGCATTGATAAAAGCACACAAGCCTAAAACACCAGCATGTCGTAAACGAATAGCATCGATTTCATTGTCCCTTTCAGCAGATCCCTGACTCATAACTGCGTGCGATCGTTTTCGTTTCATTATCTTCGTGCGTGCTTTTTTCTTCATTTCAGTCTAAAATCAAATCAAATATCATTAAAATTCATTTGTCTAAATTACAGTTACACAGTAGAACATACAAATAGAGCAAATATTACCAATAATTCATCTTGATTACTGATAATGGAACAATGTAAAAATCCGCCAAGCACAGTGGCAGCTTCTTCGCGAACTTCAACGCGTTCGTCTTGCAACAAGTCGAGAATAATATCCTTGGCTACAGCAACCTGTTCTTGATCGCTCAAAAACGAGCCCATATTGTGAAAAATAAACGTCTGTAGGAACAATAAACAGTTGACCCGGGCAGACCAGGATGAAAATTTCGAAACTTTTCTCACAGCCTCCAATACCACCGGTATGTCACGTGGCAACATTATAGCTTGCGATAACAGTGCCAAAGTTACCGAGCATACTTTCGCCAATTCATCGTCAGCGTCGAAATTTTCAAACTGACATATCACTGGATAAAGTTCATAGAAGCTCGATGACGGACCAACATATGATCTTACAGTACTGAAATCATAATCATTCAATAATTATATTATTAAGCTATTTGAAAGAAAGAAAATAGTATATTACGTCACTAGGCAGGAAAGTAGTCCTTTTCCGGATCGAGTAAGTTGCACGAGGCGAAGCCTCGTGCTACTTTCCTGCCAAGTAACGTACGATATTTTTTGTAACGAGGACGGGAAAACGCTGCTTTCCGGACGCAAACCAGTCGGGGAATCGGTCACTTTCGCGACTGTTTTGCGTCTGGAAAGTAGCTGTT
>JABFPJ010001295.1:0-27038 GCA_022817425.1 Gryon sp. ZL-2020 | reverse complement strand
TGTTAATTGGTTGAATTCTATATAATAATTGAATCGAATTTTGACGTTTCGAAATAATTTGTATTTCCTCATCAAAACTATAATAAAAGTATAAAAATATAAACAATTTAATATAATATTAATATTTTTGTAAAATTTAACTTAAGTTATTTAAAGAAGATGAATAAACAATTTAAAGAAATAAAGAACATTTTTATACGATTCTTATGTTTCAGAAACAGAGAAAAAATTTTTTGAATAAAAATATATTTTTTTATGAATAAAGCTTGAAAATTATACGTAACGAAAGTAGTAATTTGAAAACATTAAACAGTAAATATTTCATTAAAAGTAAAACGATAATAAGTGCTTTAGTATATATTTGTAATTAAACACAATGCAATAATAATTAACAAAATCAGCTTTTACGTTGTACAACGTTAATCGAACAATATATTTATTAAAAGACATTGTAAGAGTTCTCTTCAGAAAGTTAATTTAAGTGTCTTCAATTTACAACTTTTGCAAGATAGAACTACTGCCGATAGGAAAACTTTTAAATCACTTTGCAATAGTCTTTAAAGTGTAACAAACGTTATTGGTCTCTGCCAACTTTAATATTTATCTAGACATTTTCTATCGTCAGGACTTTTTTTTTATTTTTCCCTATTCAAATGATTGTCCCATATGAAATGCTTATTCACTTTTATCTTTATCTTAGTTTGGTACAAGCTTTCTAAAACCCTTTAGGAACATGGGTTTGTTCATGAGAAATTCTATGAACTAACTTGACTCACTAGTTCACAAAATGTGTCGCTAGTTGTGTCACTTTGGCTACATACTTTTTCCATAACATTTTCAATATTCCCATATTATGATTGGATTTTTGCTCTTTCCACTCAGTGCTTTCTATTCCCAACACGTGCATAACGAAACCAGTACGTGACATTAAACTTTTATGTAACTAAAACTCGCTTTAAAATTTTAATAGCACGGATCAAAATCCTAAAAACAAAAGTAAACGTTAATTGTTATACAATGATTGTTAATCGTATTTTATATTCCATATTTTCACATTTTTCTTATATTTCAATTACTTTATTACATGAAAAAGTGTAATTTTCAGTTAACTTGATTCATTTCAAAATGATTAACAATTATATTCCATAACAAACAATAGAACAAAGTAAATTCATAAACACGGGATTGAAAGGAAGATTGATACTAACGAAATTGAGATTGTGAAATCCCTAGGATCATCAAAGGATTACTCGGCTGAATGTAAAAATAAGGCATTTTTCATATATAGACTGAGTACGCAATTTACACACACTCAGCGATTTAATGGAAATACATCCGCTTAGTATCGAATAAATGGCAGCTATGAAAAAGTAGAATGAAGTGGAACGATATAATAATATTGTGCGTGTAGCGACAAGGTAGATGACGAACACGCCGTAAGATATATTTTTGCGGCGGCGGAAAAATACGGAACATCGTTTAGCTCAAGAAATAAAATTTACGTCTCATAGAGTACGACCTCATAAAAATGCTGGTGCCATCGATAAAATTCCACAGTGCATCGTTTCTATCCGTCTTGGCGACTATTATTGTAACCATGCGTGTTTAAAATTCATTGTGACTTGATGGATCTGAGCATATTTCGATGCACAGAGCATGTTGCAATTTAACTGATTGCAGATACGCTTGGTTATTATTAATTTTACGTTCAAGTAGCTGAGGCAACGCATTTTACATAAAATCATTACTTACCTAATTGCGATTTTTAAATTCAAAGAGAATTTCAGAATGAAAGCTGCTTTTATTTTTTCCATTATAGTAACATTACATTTGATTTTAATATAAAAATAATATATTGCATAATCGTAAAAATTTACGATATTTAAATAATATAGTAAATAATTCATTCTTATAATGTATAATTGATTTATGCAATTTTAATGTTACATTTCGGCTATTGTAACCGTTGTTACATTTCTTCGATATTATATTAATTTTTGAATATTTGCTTCAATTTATTCAGTGATTTAAATTATTCTTAATAAAATTAAGGATTAACAAAATTAAATAATAACTAAAATTTTAATATATTGTAAATTCATACAGAAGAATTGTTAATGTCGATTAAATATAGCTAAGTCATCCGTTTAGTTTGAATGAATCATATCCATATGATAACTATAGCAAACATTATATATAATTTATATATTCACTACTAAAACAAGTGTCTCATTTTGAGACATTTTTGATGATTGAGACACCAAAAATGTCTCATTTATTCAATTTTAAAACACTTTTCGCGTCTCAATCATCAAAAATGTCTCAAAATGAGACACTTGTGTTTGCAGTGTTATAATATAAAAATATCAACCTCAGCAGTAATAGAGTAATTTATAAAGTAGTTTTTTTTTATTTAAATTACCTTTTGAAATTGCAGAAATCACAATCAGTTATTTTTATAAACATTTTCTATGCGTAATTTCTTTAAAAGAAAAATTCTGTATTAATACTTTTAAGTATTCAAAAATACTTAAGTATAATTGTAATTCGTAAATATATTCATAACTTATAAATACTTAATGGAAAATATGTCTTTTACTCACCTTGTATTAACAAAATAACTCGAATTTTGTTCCATGATACCACAAATGTTACTTTTGCTTGTATAAACTGATTTTTAATTAAATTTTTTAAATGAACTATCAAGTAAAATGATACAAAAGCATATTAAAAGAATCACAAAAAAATGTTCAAACGTCAAACTATACTGCAAACAATTTGAAAGATTCTGGACGTGCTTAATTAAGCGACCTCTAAAATTATGGTTCGTTACTCTGCCATTCGTACTATCGCTACATTAATTCCGCATATAAATGAAAAGTCGAACAACGCGAGCAGAAAATTGTCATCTTTGCTCAATTTCACTGCAGCTGCAGGTGAACCGCTCGCGGGTAACGCTCGGAGTTCGGGTGAAATCGATCGAGAATGCTCATTGCTAATAATTTAAAATAGCCATAATTCGGCTATCTCCGTAGCCCAGAGTGGCGTCACAAAAGTCAAATCAATGAAGACGAAATGCCGCGAGCACCGACAAAAGTTTACCGGGGACTTTATACCTTTCGCAATGATCAATTCGGCCCTCGTAATACTTTTTGCTTCATTTTCTTGACTTTAATCCACACTTCGATAACCAGAGAACAAGTTTTCCCATTAAAAGTATTATTTTACTATAATAAATGGCTGCCGCGCTGTTCGTGTTTTAGAACGTGCGCGGTGTACGAACAAGATACGCGATATTTTGTGTCGAGAGATTCAAAATATATATGTATTATCTATCATGGAATAAAAGTTTTGATCGTAGCGCGCGGTCCTCTGTGACCACGCCATCGGCAAATCGACCGTAATCAAACACGAGTCAAAAGCTATTTTTCCTACTTTAATACTTTCAGTTTATGTTAATCTTATCTGTTGTTGAATGACTTTTACGAAAATGCATTTCATAAAATTAACTTCTAATACTGAACAAATATTTTTTGTTCAACTTCAAATATATTTACGAATTAATATTCTGCAATTCTAAGGGGTATCGTGTTTTTTATAATATTCAAAGTTTGCGAGCAACTATGCTTATTGAGGCCTCAGTGGAATACCATTTAAACTTAACTTAAATTCTCTAAGGGGTTAGTTTTATTAAATATATCTATATTGAGTCACTCACCAAGTCGTTGAGTTGATTCGATCTGCAAGAAGATGTAGTTGACTAAAAGCGACTAGTATCTGAAAAGAAAATTGTTTTTAATTTATATTATAATAAATAGTTGATAATTTTTTTTAATTTTAAAAATTTTTTTTACAAAATAATTAATACATTTTTATTACTGATCAAAAAGTGTATCCATAAATAATTTTTTATTTTCTAAAACCTTAAAAATCCGTTTTTTATTAATCGTAAAGTTTCCTTTATTCTTCTGATTTTCGCTTTCCATTTTGTAATTTTGTGGAAAATTAAACAGCACGAAAACAATGTCTAATTTCCAGTCATTTTAGGACAAAGAAAAAAATAGTCCTTCATAATTAGACTCTATTCGTGTTCTTTGCACAAAAAATTTCTGAATAGGAGACACTTGTTATTGTAGTAAAATTGTCTTTATTATTAATTTATCCAGCGAAAAAGATTTTTCGCCGTAATTACACTGACTCAAAGTTAAACTACGAAATTAGACAAAACGGAGATAAAAACTTAATGAAAAAATAGACATTTCGATGCATTAAATGAAAACGATGCTAATCGTTTCAATTATAAATATTAAAATAAAATTTTGCGATAAGCTAAAATAAGATTTTAGCTTAGAATTGCTAGCCTTTCTCTAGTTTCCAGCCAGTTATTCTGACTAATGTTTCTGACTAGATGAAAACAGTAACTCAATACTAATTAAGCAGTATTGACTAGGTGTTACTCAACTGAAAGTAATTTGACACAGTTTTGATTAACTTTTCTTTTATTATTGTCATTTGGTTTTCAAGCTATATTATATTAAGGATTTCATATTTTGTTATGTGTTGTCAAATTAACTTAGTTGTTTGCCCTTAATGTGAAACTGAACTCTTGTCCTGCTTATTTTACTGTAACATTGCGGTCACTATGCTAACCAAACTACATCGTTTTGTTTATATGGGCAACTCTAATGAAGTCCTTAATGATAACAAAATGTATTCGTTTAAGTTTTCATAAATTATTGATTTTCAACAAGAACTTTATGGTATACAATTCTCAATAGTACTTGGAATGTGTACTTTTATTTTTGCATTATTATGATATACATAGTTGTGTTTATATTCTTAAAAAATAATGGATCCATAATTGGATGAAATTTGAGTAAATAACATTACAGTAAATGATTGTGGGTGTTTGATGAGAACGACAGATATTAAATTCAATTATGCAATGAAAATCTAATAAAAGCAATTATCATTGGGTTGATAATCTCAAAACTCAATTAGGTTCAGTTTCGGTAAGATAGGTGTAATTAATATTATAGTTGGTTCAATTACAAGATATCTGACTTTATCGTATTATTAACTGGCGTTAGATATGGTCTAACCTTATCAATCTTGGTCAGATCTGATCGCAGCTATCAGACTAGGTTAGATTTGATAACAGCTGGTTAAAGTGCAGATGGTTTAATTCGATTAATGAAATTTGACTGTTAAATGTCTAACGTTCTTGTTAAGACATGTAATCATGTTTTTGTAATTGAATGATATAAACTGAAAAACACAAGTTCATACATCTATACTATATATACAAGTATAAAAATTTCATTTTATTAATGAACGTACAAGGATTGTTATTTATTAATGTTCGTTTATGTGTATTTGTAACAATACATTGATAATGCAGAGCTGCATTTCCAAACATCAAACATGATATCATCTAAACATTCTACATCTCTCCTTTTTGCAATCTCAAATAAAAGTTATGTCACGAATTGTCGACTTCGATAAACTGATGGAGAATAATAACTTTTTATCATGTATTTCACGAAATGCCAAACAAAGTTTATCCAGAAAAAAGGGGAAAAAAATGAAATACTGACCGCACCGACATACATTTGTGCGGCCGATATTTCGCAACAACGCCCGAATGCAAACGTGACAGCGACACTTTGGACGTCTTTACTTTTCATCGTGTCAGCAACTAATATTGACTAATGTGCATCGAGTCACATTATCGCAACGCTCAACGTACGCATGACAGCGCGAGATAGTTCACGTCAGCGTTAATTGGCATGTGTTTTCGTACTTTTGTGCACGTTTCGGTTTTTCTTCTTGAAGCTCGGCCGCGATAATATATCCTGCATAATGTCAACAGAGTTGCACTTTACAAAATAACGTATATATTTGTGTCGCGAAAAGCTCTCTCTCTCTCTCTCTCTCTCTCTCTCTCTCTCTCTTTCTCTCTCTCGCTCTTTCATGGTATCGTGCGTTTTATTTCCGACGGATGGGCTTCGCGCGACCGAGAGCAATACGTACGTACTCGACGTGCCATCCATTATGCGGGTCCATTATTCAAATTCGCAGCCACCAGACTACAAATACATTATACTATCCTTACTGCGCACGACTACGACGATGTTTAATGTACTCGACATTGATTTCGCTAGCATCATAGCGCACGTCGTCTGATACACCATAATGATATTCGTATTTTCTTAACTGCGCGACACTTTGCAAACGCCCGCTGATGCTGTGTCACTTGTACCGCGCTCGTTTTACACCACTCTCATATTTGAAAAATAACTACCGTATTTACATAATTACCCGCCAGAATTTCTTCATACTACGTTTTTTTGAGCTCGCGCACGTTTTAGATGTGATTTCAGCTGCATTTTTATTACCGACGATGGCGAATGAGTTTGAAGTTTCGCTTTGATTTCGTTGGATTATTTAGATTTTTAAAATGCAATTTTTTATTATTTTCATATTTTCAAAAGACTTTTGCATTCATTTGGAGAGACGACTTTATGCATTTTTTTCACGAATAATTGAACAAAAATCGTGTTTATCAGTTTCGTTTTAATGTACTTATAATGCAATGGTCTGCATGATAAAGCTTATCACGAATTAATTTGTAAAACTTTCGAGATTAAATCATTTATATGATTCAAAATTTATATTTATTGCAAATAAAAATGTTTCTATTAACAAAAACTCGTTTAAACAAAACAGTTATTTACCCAGAAATAATGATAAATAATATATTTTTTTACGAAAAAAATAATAAACATATAATATGCAGATAGAAAATAGTAACATAACTTTTTCCTCGTATGTGAAATATATTTCCAACTCATCATTCAAAACGTGGCGTATAAACATATGAAAAATTACACATTCATTACATTGAATGTTAAATTTGTAAAAATGATGAAAATGTCAAACAGTCAGTCAAGAAAATGCAACTTGAAAACACATTCGTGATTATCATGAAGTATTATTTATGAATATATGTCTTTAAAATCGCACAAGACACCAAAGTTCATTTGACTATTTTTCGTTTCACTTAAATGATGAAACACAATTTGTATATTTGTCGAGAAGAATTTTGTCTGTGTAGTTTAAAAACCTTACACGAAACAAATTCATTTCGCCAAAAGTGAGTGTTAATTTAAAGGAAGAAGTACTTTTCTACTTTTAATATTAAATTCTTAAAACTGCCATGCAAAAGTAAAATATGGGTCACATACATTCATGTGTCACTTTAAAGTTGAATTGAAATTAAATTTCATTTCATTTTATGTATGTTGAACCTCTTTTTTATATATCAACTTATGAATAAAGATCATACTTTATCAACCATACGCATCACTTTCTTTTCAATAACTTCTCAATTAACTGCGTTATTGCGAAGAGTTATTCGAAAGTACGTATCCATTCTTAGTTAAACAAACAAATGAAAAAGCATCCATATGTAAAGCATAAGACAATACCTTTCAGCGTTAGTCTGATAATTTATCAAATTGCGTTTCTCATCATTCACAGCCGAATGCGTCATTTATCACATAATAAAGAATGACCGCAATCGTATTGTTTTTTGTTCAATTGTTTTCACGTGACGCTAAGAAAAATGAGACTTTTTTTTTCCTTTATCAAAGCCCGAGAGCTATTAACGTAAAATATAATTAAACTCCTCGGACTAAAAATTGTAGTAATATTTGTGAGGAAAAATGAAAATGAAACTCTTTTCTGATGACACTCGGGTTTGACCATCTGACTGTAACTTGGATGTGTGAAAGTTTCTTTCGCCGAAGCAAATCGAACGATCCATTTTTCACATTTCCTATTTATTTGTTCTAATATGCAAACGCGAATTGTCATTTTGGTTGCATCAATCCCAGTGCAATATGATGAAAGAAATGTGTTACGCGATCGAAGATACAGGCAACACGCTACTCAATTATTTTACGTATACGAGGAATCGGGCGTTCGAGTATCGAGAGAGGAAATTCGATACGCGAATGTGCATACAATACAACTCATGTATTTTAATTTCGGTACGTGAACGCAGCCGGCGGATCTTCCTTTTTTCGTTCGCTATTCTTGAAAACAGAAATGGAAGTGTACTTTTTTGCGTATTAAACTGAGAGATAACTTGACTGAGTCATGCGAGTCGACGAAAACGCAATTTCGTTCGCGCAACAAATTTTGCGACGCAAAAGAACCACCGACGAAATAATGAAAAACATCCGCTTTCCATTTCTCTCTATCTTTCTCTCTCTCTCTCTCTTTCTCTTTTTATCTCTATCTCGCTCTATTTCCCTTCCCCTGGAGCTTTTTCATTGCTCTGATGAGCCAATTTTATTAGCTTCACAATAGAAATGCGTTGAGTTTGATACTCTAAATGTATCACCATAACAACATCAAATGCGTTTGTCTAACGTGCGTACGTCAACCCTTGTTTGCCGATGACTTTTACGTGTTCAATTTAAATGAAATGAAATATACAATACTATTCGTTGAGTGTTTAAGTGAAAAATTAAATGTGAAAAAGCGAAGAAGACTAATGTTGAAATTATTGTTAGTAAGAATATTAATTCATATTATTTACAGAAAAAAGGTATTCAATTATTTTTAACTTGTTATGTAAATAAATATTCAAGTTAATTTAGAAATATGCATTCACAAACAATTCTACAAGAATTGATTTTTGTAATAAAATATGCTTTTTTGTTTAAAGGAAACTTTAATTAATCAATTTGTGAGAATACAGATTGTTTGACTTTCATTTCAAAAAGATAAAGAGCTTTATAAATATGAGTGATGAGAAAAAAACATATGTTGCAAGCAAAAATTGAGAATAAGCTCTTATTGATTGTTGAATAAAGTTTTTGGAAGATAGAATTACTCCATTTCAAATTGAAATACATAACGCTCGGAGGTGAATTCATCTTCGCTTCCTTATCATATGTAACATCTTGAAATGATTATAGTTAAATTAAATTACAATTCTGGTTAGCTTTATGCTTAAATGTACGCAAAAGAATATCTTGGATATATTAAACATGCTTGTAATGATAATAATTGTTACTAAAATTAAATAATTATTATCTTCCTTTTGATCTATGACACTAAACACAAATAAATTAACAAGAGAGCAAACAACTAATTGAAATTATGATATTTTAAGCCCAACAAGCAACACGTTTGACATAGGATAGGTGTATTGAATTTGAGTAAACAGGAAAAGCGTTATACTAGTTTATACGCCGTTGATATTAAATAACAAATCTTTCCAATTATTTCAAAAATCTGTTTGCCGTGAAACTAAACACTGAATTCGACATTCTACTGCAAGTATTGTATAATAATTAAAGCTTAAAACGAAAAATGAATGAATGAAGTTTAAAATATTATATTATTATTTTTATCATTATGATTATGAAATAGTATTTGAATGTTTTATGAGGCTTATTTTTTGCTTTATTTCATATATAATTGAGAAATAAAAGAAGATAATTAATTACTACATTATGAAGCATGAATCACAATAATCTTAAACAACACGTAGATAACTAAACGTGTAATAGACACGGCAGTTGACTATCTCAATTGCTTTTGTAACATACAGCATAATTAACCCTGCAATCTGCTTATTGCTATCCCCTATTTAGCTATTCGGTTAGCTATTCTAGCGATATATTTCTCTTCCATTGTGCAATTTCTTCAGCTTAATGTAATCGTGTGAATCCAATCATTCTCTGCAATAACGCTCACTATCTTACATTCGCCGTTTGTTACAGTGAGAACAGTTATTTCAATAATCTTCATTGCTTTTGAATGAACTATAGTAACTAACATTTCAGAATAGGAAAACAATAATTTCAAAATAATACATTTAAAATCAATGTTTAATGCTAAGACGTAATTTTTAGAATTTGAAGCCATTCCAGGCCAAAAGATAGTGGAACAATTTTTCTCAACTTTATCTCGATGCCGATTTTTCATTTCAATAGATAATCTTCAACGAATTATCACAACCTTTGACGGAACTTAAGATTAAAGCTCGCAAAACACGAAACAGCCATTTCGACTTTGCAAGGTTTCAAGTGCAAATACGTCGAAAATCCTGATAATGCTGCGACAGTAACGCATTTTCAATTGCTTATTTTTAGCAAATTCATTCACATTTTCATAACGAAATTTACAACATTCATTCGCAAAATAAATTCCACCCAACATTTTCCAGTCATTAAAATCTGATTACTTTTCTGAAGCAACGTATTTCTTCTAATTATTATTTTATACTTGGAAAATCCAACACGAAATATCCAAGAATGTACAACTTTTCTAATTATATAAGATGTTTATTCTTAATCATCCTGTAAATGTTAGTGAAATAATAAAATAAATGTTAAACCTTTAAATTATAAGATCTAATAATGTACTTCATATTTTTACACAATTATTTTTTATATAAAATAATTAATAAAATAACTTGAATTATATGTCTTTTCTCCGACACATTACCTCAGTCTATTATTATAATCCGCTACCCTGTTATTCTTCCGCACGTCCGTTGTTCCAGCACAACAACAGCGGAAACATTTTTTTAAATATAATATTCAAAGAGAAATTTCCAATGTTTAAATAAAATTGTCATTAATTAATATATTAATATTTTCCAAGAAATTCTTTTTTGTTTGAAAGTTATTGTGAATGATATTTGCATAATTTACTCAAATGCAGCCTTTTGTTGATTTACTTAAAATATCCATTGTTCTGCAACTACCTAGAATTCGCATCATTAAAATAAGCATAATTTCAAATGCCGTCTGGAATAAACAGTGCTAAAATTTCTGTTGCACTCCTACTTTTTATCCTCGATTCTTCAAATAAACTTGGAATATTTACCAAGATGTCTTCAAATATAGTAGCAAATAAAGCGTGCATTCATATATCGAATGCAGTATGAATTCCTTAATGACTTCTAAATAAAATTTGTTTACTTTTTACTTTTAATACTGTTTACAGAATGATTTGTTGCTATCAAAAGAAATGTACTGTGTATGTTGTAAGTTATGTTTTCTAATTGAATATTTAATGTATAACATATTTATATGCTTCCTTAGATTCTAGCATATTTTTTCTATTCAAAGTAAATAAGTTTTATTTTCTCGTGGTCAAATATTTTAACCAAAAATTTGAATAGTCATTTAGAATAGAAATATTATGGTCAATATTGTTATGAGCTAATTTTATATGTAAATTCGTGTATTCTAATATAACTAATGAAGTAAAATTGATTTTAAAGAGTTAATTATATAGATATAGAGAGAATGAAAATGTATTAGGGTTACTAATTTAATGATAAATTGTAGATGAAATCATGTATAAGATACTTATATACACAATTTGACTACGATAAATTATGCAACGTTAAACAAGACTATTATCATTTGTGAAATGTATTATCTTATACACTAACTGGAAACACGTGTTTATTGGTGTTTCAGAACGTTAGGCTGGAGCATGACGTCACTGCGGGTGTTCTAATATCTGCCAACACTCTGGCACTAAGAGTACTGAACCTGTCTCACTCTGGAGAATACACCTGTCTGGTAACGAATACCATTGGGGAAACGAGGAGCCTTCCAGTTCTCATTCGTATGAAATGTAAGAATGAGATACTACGCTTGTTTGACATTTACGAAATAGATTTCATGCTCTATACGTATCGAGTTAAATGTAACGCTGTATATAAAATAATATACAGTTCAAATATTTACGAATCATTAAAGAAGAAAAATAAAACATTTCATAAGAGTCATGAAATTATTTGAAATACATTTTTTATATCAATTATGTATGTTAAAATGTTTTTAAATGTAATGAATATGTTAATGGTCCAAGACAATTCACCTCATGGTTTTGTTGTTATCCAAAGTTACGGTTAAATATTGGATCTACCTTACCGACAGTGACAACATACATTATTTTACGTTAATACTTCTAATTTCAGTGAAATATTGTAAAATCGGGCTTTTTTAACTTGGCCTATGTTTAATAACGATTTTTTTATTACTAAAAAGCAATTTCAATCATATTATTAATCAAACATAACGTAAAAGAGGTTATGTCTATTCTATGTTAAACCGCCACCGGCATTTAACCTTAAAGAGCGAAAACTTACTCTTTCGTTAATGAATATTGTGCACTTATAACATGGCAAATCTTAAAAATATACTGTATCAGAGTTCAAATTGATAATATTTCTTGAAAAATCGAAAAAATAAATAAATAAAAACTACAGTTCATAGAAGAAGGGCACATTGGGGGGGGGGCAACAGGAGAGTATTTTTTATCGAAAAATGTTGCAAACAAGTTTGTATTTTATAACAAGAAATGGTGCATTTGTAACTACATTATTGACACATGTCTTATGATATTTGAAGATACATAAATTATTGACAGTGGAAAAAATTTGCATTGTTGTATCAACAAAAGGGTGTATTATGCGTGAAGAGTATGTTTACTTAGGGACACTTGCTACGCTGCACGATAAAAGAAAATCTCGCCCATGTTTTGGATGTAGAGGAATAAATAGATTTCTGTATGTAAAATTCACGGTTCCATACAGAAGATGCGTTCTTTGTGCATGAAATATAATACGAGTGTCGAGCATCGTATATATCTTACACAAGGTTTCTGTAAAATTAAAAAAAAATACGTGAATCAATTTTCCAAAAATACGATGCAATTTTAGTTCGAGAAAATTAATTAGGCATATGGCATGTATGCTAAGAGAAAAGTTTCGATTTGCATTGTAAACTACAAAGTTATTCGATATTTGGTCGAAATTTCAATCACGCCATAATTCCTATCGTGAATTTACATTTAATCACAACGGGTTGCCGATACATTCACTGAAAGTACGATATATTCAAATGTTGTAAAATGATAAATAAAACAAAAATTATTACATTCATGAATACAAAAAGAATATATGCATGAAGTGTTACAATGATATGTAATCTTCTTATTCAAAAAATATTTGTATGATATATCATTTCTAGAAAAATATACAAAATAAAAGAAATCTTAACTAAATTAACGGAATCTTAATTTGCATCAAATACTAGGAAAAAAGTTGAAATATTGTTGAAATTAATTTCGCGGTTAAATTATTACTAAATTCACGGTTAATTTATCGCGATTATATAGAAAAATATTCTATTACTAGCTGAATCGAGAGCTTTGCCGTGCTTAAGCCTTATATGATTATTTCTTTACGACACCCATTAACTGCTAACTATATAACAAGCGTTATGTGAGTGATCCTTGTATGGCCTATTCTTATGGTATAACAATAATAATATTTTCCTCCTATAGCCTCATCGCCAATGTTCCCCTTTTTTATACGCCATAGAAAAGATATACGGTTGTAGAAAGGATTACCATCGCCTATGACCATCTCCTCTTACCATCTCTCCTATTCCTAGTTAAATTCCACCACATATTCGACTCTTTCATTTAAAAAAGGCTCGGTTCAGAATTGCATTAAAAAAAGTCCTAGTTCAGTTTTACATTAAAAAAAGACGTAGTTCAGTTTTACATTAAAAAAAAGACCTAGTTTTGTGTCAAAAAAAGACTTAGTTCAGTTTTTCAGTCTAGTTTTACTTCAAATTTTTATTCAAAAAAGATCCGTAGAAAAACATCAGTAGAATAAAATTGAACTATGTCAGCCGTTAAATAATTAATCGAAAATTTAGCATAAAAATATGCAGTATATGTAAAATAAAATTAGATAGAGCTTGAATTATTTTACTTATTTTTAGATAGAACATTTTTATACATCTCTAATTAATAATAAAATTATATAAAGTGAATAATATTTCTATGAACATTATTTATAATTATATGCAGTTTTGTGTTTGAAATGGGACAAATATATTATTTTGTAAAATATTGTATTCAAGTAAAATATTAGTTACTTATAATATTAGTTATAAGTGAAATACGATTGATTCAAAATATAGCATTTCTGAGTGCAGAAACAGGGAATAATAAAAGTATTAAGAAAATGTTACACATTTAAATAATTTTGATAATTTGTAATTGTAATGCATATTTTATGCTAACATAATACAACATTTTATATCAAGAAGAATAAAGGTGATTGAAGTAAAAGTAATTTTGTCAACAAAATTTTAGACAAAAATTTCCTTCATATGTTAGCATTATAAATTTCAATCAGATTACAGTTACAGTCTACGCTGTATATAATAAAGAAATAAGCACATAAGATAATAAAATAAAGATCATATAATTGCAACCGATTTGACGATTAAAAGAGCAGAAAATATCGACGTATTTTATATGATTTATAAAATTTTTTATAAATAATAATTGTATAAATTACACAATCACAATTAAATTTACATTTACTCACAATGTTTATTTTATTTAAACTTTGTGAGCAAATTTAAAAATTATTAAAACAATGTATCTAATTTTATTTTTCTTATATTTTATACTTTTATGCTAAATCGTAGCTTAATTAATTAATGTTAATTTTTTTTCCCAAATAAAAATTCTTGTATGTTGACGTTTCGAAATAATTTTATTTCCTCATCAGAACTAAAAATATAAATATAAAATAATTTAATTAATTAATGGCTGACATAGTTTAGTTTTATTCTACTGATATTGAACTAGATCTTTTTTTAATAAAAAATTGAAGTAGAACTTTCTTGAGTGCAAATTTGAATTTGATAGGTTATCCCGTACATTCATTTGACACGCCATGTTTTTTCACATCTCAAAAAAAATTTCTTATTTTGAACCGCTAAAGGCACATTTTTTGTCGAGTTCACAGTATATTTCTAGTAATATAAATAAATAAAAAATATAATTTTTGGAAATTAACAGAATCGACTTACCGCTTACAATTACACTTGTATTCACACATGAATTTACGAAAACTTATTCTCGACTAACGTAATACGTTTCGACTTTCCCGACTGTAAGCAGATTCGAACTTACTAAGACGCGGTACCGGTCCAGACTGTCAAATAGTCTGATTCACTTTTGTATACACAGGTCTGCAAACTGCCTATAATATCCATAAGATCAAAATGGTACCACTTTTGTAGCTGACAATTAATATTTTCACCAGATGGCGTCATAGTAGAGGGGAGTTTTTCACTCATACTTATGAATCGTGTAAACATAACCTCAATATGTTAAAGATGTTATTAGAAAAAATTTCATATAAAAATACAAATGAAATATTTTAAATAATAATTATGAAAAAAAATTCTTTTAACAAAAAATTAACTGTGTGGCATTGTTGAATGTGAAATGTAAACAAACAATTTGTTTCGAAGTCCCCTTGACTTGTGTATACGACTATGATGTAAACTCAAGTCTTACAGATGGCGCGTATTCTGCGTGATGTAGAAGGCCCATTCAAAATAACTTTTAATTAAGAGACACGGTAGTGTCTCTGGCCAAGTACAAATATCGTTTCTTATGCGACCAATAGGACCGTGTCTCTTGTTACATACATTTAAATTTAGGATTATTATTTATTATTATTTCTTATAGAATATATGGATAATATATGCATAATATAACTGTATGCATATATTTACAATATAATTGTAATTATTTATTGAAATTATAAAGCCTGTACTTGATCAAATAGTAATTCTGATTGTTTGAACTAAATTTGCATGAGTTGATTAAGTTTAATTAGTTTAATTATATAAATGTCATTGAGTATATACAAACATTTAAGCTTTTAGCTTTAATTTTAACATACAATATTAGAAAACATTTCAGTAATGCAGTTTAATGACATGAAATACGTTTCACGATGTTTGTAATGACGGTAGACTATGTTTAGCAAAAAAGTAAAAGTATATTTCAAAATGTAATGTAAATTTATTTTCGAAATGTAACAAAACAAATTTTTTTAATTACGAAAAAATACGAAAAAGTTGAAAATACATAAAAAAAAACGTTGAAGTACCATGAAAAAGTTGAAAATGTCGAAATTTCGTGAACAAATCGAAAAATAATTTTAAAAATTTGAAAATTCGCAAAAAACTAAAATTGTCGAAAACGTTATTTGTAAAAGTAGTAAGTTTTATCTGAGTTACGAAAAAATGGTATCATTCATTTCAATTTATATATTTTAACTCTATATTAATAGTTAAGTTTCAAATTTAGAGAGAGAAATTTAGAGAAACACCAATAAAAACATTTTTCTTGGTGTTTTCATGTTCTTATATTAATACTATGAAAATATATTTATTAAATATTCCGAATTATTTGTTTTCTTCCATCTTATTAAATTTCATGATTAAGTCTACACTCATCCAGTAAAATGTTAACGACTGCAAAGATAAATTATGCAAATTAAATACAGTCTTTTAAAAAGAATATGTTCATATATTAATATTGATCGTGGATAATACGAGTTCGTTTTAAATAATAGCATACTTTACATAATGCGATACATTTAAATAATGAGCAAATATTTTTTCAGAAATTTTCCTACTTTAAATATATATTTCTACAAAAAAAAGAGCATCTTTGTAAAACATTTTTACTTTTATTGCGCTCAGCAAAAGTGATATTATTATTACACTTTTGTTTAATTTTCTAGCATTTTCTTCACTATATCACAAAAATAAACTCATTTTTTCTAAGTAAATTTTCGTTTCTTTTGCTAGCGCTTCAAATATACATGATGAAGATAACTTTCGCGTGTGATAACGTTACTTTGTATTTGTCATCAGATGCCCCGAGATGTAAAGAAGGTCACGAGAGAAAAGATATCGCGATTCTTCGTCATGACAGTGTGCTGTTGCGCTGTGAAGTTGACGCGGTCCCAAACGATGGCGTGAGATTTTCATGGACGTACAATAGCACTCAAGGGGATGTCTTGCCGATGCAGAATTCACGAGTTCAAAACAAAGGCCTCGTGAGTACTCTGGAATACACAGCGTCCACAGATGAAGATTTCGGGACGCTCGCTTGTTGGGCAACCAACAGCGTGGGAAGACAAAGAAGTCCATGCATATTTAATGTCGTTCCTGCCAGTAAGTTGTCATGCCTTCAAACTTTACTTAAGCCACAATTTCTTATTTTTTTTGTCCATGACATAAAACAACTTATGTACTTTATTCTTTCGCAACTATATTATAACAATTTTCCGCGCGTGCGTTTGTTCTCTTTCAACTTTACAACAAACGCAAATTGAAAATGTTGAATTGCACAATGGCAACTCTTTTATCTTTATCACTTTCCCTTCAACACGGCATAACTATTTTACGCCAGGGCAATCTAGTTTTGCAAACTTTCAAGCAAGATAAAAACATTTTGCTTACAGTGGTTACGATCACTTTAAGTGTTACTTTAAGAAATTATGCTTTTTTACTTTCAGAAAAAATCTGATGCATTCAAGTTAACGATGTTTAAAGTTAAAAATGTAGACAAATCATTTCTTGACATTCAGTGTCTTAATCAATTAATCATAAATAACACATTTCATAATTCGTTCAATATTTTTTCATTTAATGTTTTACTAAGTATGAAAATTTGTCATTCAATTTATTTAATTATTGTATAAACCAGAATTTTACACAAAATAATTAAGATGACAATTTTATTTTGCACTCACAAATATTAACATAGAAGTGTTTATGTATAATTAAATTTCATTAAATGCTTTACTGTCTCTCTTATTTACGTCGAAATAAATAAATTCAAAAAAGACTCGTAAAATATTTATTTAAAATAAAAGTTTATAATGTTTAATGTATATTACCATGTTTATCATAAATACAAAGAATGCATCAACTTTTATGTTTATATTACACAACAGGCATACAATAATCGCCATTGTATTAAGTATTACGACTTAATCTAGTTGGTTTTAAAGAAACAATGCCTTTTGTGTTAATTTAATGAATACTTTAATTTGAATTTGAGGTTTAATGTTTACCAATCTTTTGTCTCAATTATCCTTTCCGATAGCTATTGCCGTAACTAGACAAAATAAATGACGCAAAATTTAATGGCCATCGTGATAAGAGTTAAATGAAAGAGTTAATTCGAGCAGAACAACTGGTCTTTCGACTCGAGTTAGCGTATGACTACGACAAAACTTTGTGAACCGTACAGTCCTCAAGTATAGAATATAGAGAGGAGAACCTAGCCTCTTCAGACTTTACCGATGACAAACCTTAAACGCGAAATCGGTCGGAAATTCTCGACACAATCCTCCAACTTCTGTTGTCGTCCCATTCTCTTTCTCAAACCCCAAACCACTGCCATTTCATTATTAAATAATGAAAGGAGATACTTAGACCAACACTAATGTTATTAATACTTGCTTGCACATAACTGTTTTTTGGTACGACATACTTTATAACTATTAATATAAGTCAATAGATTGCTCTTTAATAACACTGAAATATATAAGTTTGCTTATAATTTGTAAAACTAAATAGAAGCAAATTTTTGTTGTGAAATAATCTCATTTGAATGTATTAAAAAGAGTCGATTTCCGGCAAAGTAATACGAAATTTAATACAATTTTAGTTTTATAAATTTTAGTTTACAATTTATCTTAACAAAAGAAAACTTTACTATTATCAAATGCAATAAAAAAAACAATAACAAATGATTAATTATAAATTTTCTTAGATTTTGAAACATTTATTTAATGAAACTAAAATTAAAATTAAAAACTGACATAGACACAAATTGAACAATATGATATTTTCAATTAAGTTGTTTTTAAAACATAGTCAGTATCTTTGATTATACTTCAAATATTAATATAGAAACAAATTTTACTAAAAGCACGACATCTTAACTAGTCATGAAATACATATATGTATTGATATTTTACACTGATAGTAGAGGAGTGCAATATGCACGATATTCTCTTCCAAAGTTGATTAAACGAGTAGACGTTTTATCTTCATAGTAATATTTGATCCCTTCCTCTTCTTAATACATATTACAGAGAAACCCCGGTGACAGGTTCAAACGTAATTAATCTTCTTTAGAATCAATTTAATTCAAAGAATTATAGAATATTATAGCTCATATTACAGTAACTTATATTACGATTACATCATTAACATATTTAACATATAATATCAAGCCCAAATCTTTTGATTAGTCACAATTTTCGTTTTACTTCTTCTCAAGTTGAAGGTGTTTCTTAATTTATACAAATGAAGCTAACATATATGTCATAAACCAAACGTAACATACACACAGATAATATCTGTAATAATTACAAACTGAGCATAAACATCACATTACGAATCCTTATATAATACTGTCCTAAACATTATCTCACTATTCAGCATCATCTACTAAAATCATCTATTAACGAATCGTGAGTATTAGTCCTAAATAGTACATTGTCTAGTTCGTATGAATAATTATGTGTGCGAGCCATTTTGCTTGACGTTGATAATTTGTAAATGGTAATCATCTTTCCTGAGCCAAAGCTCGTGCACAATTATCTTAAAATGATAATATTGATGAGTAATGCACTGAAGCAGAAAATGAATTACGACACAAAGGCTCGCTTTACAGGCGACGCAATTCGTCTTCCAAACCTACGTTGATTTTAATGTGAAAACATTTCGATTTGCGTAAGCACGCTCATTCAATGGGCTTTCGAATCAAGAGTTTTCTACCGCCTTTGCACTGAGCTTGATTTGCAAGCCACATAATTAAATTGCACTATGAGACATATATTTCACGTATGTTCTGCGTAACTTAAAATGTCTCCATCTTTTTACGCTACATTTTGTTCTATATTCTATACATTCGACACGAAACGAAATAACTGATTCAAAATTTTACGTTTTGACGTAGTAAAATAATGTTTACAATGAGACTTAGTAAAAATGCATTAAGATTTTGTAAAAATTACTAAAAATTTAGTAAAAATGCATTAACATTTTGCAAATTTTCGCCAAAATATGGCAATGTTTTATTGTGTCGGTTTGATGTTGTAAGTTGAAACTACTTCGAAGATTTGACTTGAGAGGACTTGAAAAGTAAATCACTCATACTTATGTATTTTGTCTGGATTACGCACAATTTAACGCAAATAATACCTGACTTTGTGGTCCACAGACGACACATTACTTTTTCTTGGCGTGTCAAATGGAGCAAAATCGTTCTCGATTTAGGAGATGTCACATCAAACTTTGATGCAAACATTTGTATGCACTAAAAATTTACTATTTATATATATTTGAACATATTTCGAAAAAAATTGTTTTTTAAAAAATAAGAATAGAAGATAATAAATAATTTCAAAAGATATTTTAATTTAACATTTTGTGAATTCCAAAACTCTCAAAGCAGTTGATATTTTATAAACGTTCATTAAACTTCAACATGAGGTTCATAGAAAATTTGAGGGAATATTATATTTCACATTAATTATATAACATCCGATCTTCGTAATGAAGAACTTTGTAATTATTAAAGCATAGTTGTATCAATAACTTATACAATAATCAATAAACATAATCTCAATCAATAAAGTAATAAACCGATTTGTATTTTCAATAATGGAAAGATCCTTATGAAAATGGTGAAATCATTGAGCGAGTAATTGTCATAATGTATTCAGTGTTCAACTTATTTAACCTCATATAAAAGTTTTCGTATAAGCACATTAAATGAAAACCACACTTCTCTTGTGTAATAAACTCAACGCAGAAACAGTAGTGAACCATCGAAATTCAATTGCTAACTTTAAATATATGCGGATACAGAATTTGAATAAACCGTAATTCTCAATCTCAGAAATAATACAATTTGAGTGTTGACTCTGGTGCAGATGCATGATTTTAAATTAATCTTATTTCGTGTTACTTATTCTTAAATTATATATTCGTTCATAGACATAATCCATACAGTTTTACTTTAATAAAGTTAAGTTAAAAATTAAAATGATGAAAATTGACTTTGTTTCAATCGAAAATATGATTTAATAGAAAAGATTATTTTCCTTTTATGGACAACGTGTGCAAAGTTTGATGAAAAAAGTTTATGATGAAATTATTACATTGACATTTTTCGAATCGAACTGTAAAATTTTGTATTAAACAAACCTGAACAACTCGTTGAAACATATTGAGTAATATTGAAATTAACTTTCATATTTGTTTGCAAATAAAAAGTCTCTATACATGACAAAATGCATTTACTGCATATACATTTTTATCATCAAATTTCATTTGATATGTTTGTCAATTTCATTTATGTAAAAATGTCCCAAAAATAATGTTTACATTTATAATTGTACTAGTCAATAAGATTCGAACTTCATTGTTGAATCCAAAAGTGCTATTTAGTATTAAACTCATCAAAACCACAACAACCACAAGGGAAATAATGAATCACTACTATTCCCATATCTAAAGTCAGCTATCATGCCGAAGGTGTCCTTAAATAGTTGGTTTAACTGTCGAAGTTCCTAACTGAAGTAAATCATTGATCTCACACTCTGAGTACGGAGCGTTTGCTTTGAAGGCTGTTCGACCTAGCATAGTAACTCTGGTACATTTCTCAATTATTTGACAAAATAGTCTATTCGTATAGGTATATATCTGCATGTTTCAAACTGGAATTTAGTTGCAGGGCTATCTTAATTTGTAAATAATAGTAGAATAATCTACATAACGAATTAGCACTTAATGTTGTAAAAGTTGAGTAGATTAATGTTCAGATTCATTTACAAGCATTCATATTACTGTTGAAGGGTACTTTATATACACCGCATTAAATATAGCTCATTGTGAAAATAAAGCAAACTAACCCAGAATTTTAAAATATTTCAAAACAGATAATTTCAAAATGCATTTTTGCAAACTTCATTTCTAAACATAAGCAATAATACAATTTATTTATACATTATTTTTGTAACATTATTCTGCCGATGGTTATGATAAATGCAAGTAAACATCAGAGAAGCAACTCGAAGCGTCAAAACACCTTGTTGTTTGAGCTGCGCGAATAAATTATCGATTTACTCAGTTGAATGTTCTGATGGCACAATAAACCCACCATCCTCTCCTATGAAAATAAAAGTTTGCCGTGCACAATAATGGCCTCCACAAAACATCGCACGCTCGACAATCAACGACGCGTAGTGGAAAAATATGCCACCCCCTATTTAGCGACGCTGGGTTGCGATTATCCGGTCTCGCCAGTAACAGCACACACTTAGGTCGCTGTCAGACGCAGCTATTAAAGCGTTTATTTTATCTCATTCACAGAGCCGCCGCAGCCGCCTATAGACTGCTCCGTGCACAATGAAAGCACCGTCGTGGAGGTGAGCTGCAGCCCCGGATCGGACGGCGGATTGCCGCAACACTTTTTGCTCGAAGTGCGCGGTGGGCTTAAGAATTCGTTGATGTTTCAAACTCCTCAGACGCTACAGACACCGCAGAGCGATCAAGGCTCCGTCGGCGAAGTTCCGCCGATATATCGAGAGAGCAATCCACAGCCGATCTTTCTTCTGCATGACCTTGAGCCTGGATTTGAATACACGGTCACGGTCTATGCGGTCAATGGTCAAGGCAAAAGCAAGCCCGTACAAATGGAAAATATTCGAGTGCTGGAACCTATTGGCGAAAAATCTACACGCAATGACATTTTTCTGCAGGATCTTAAATCCGTACTGCCAAGAGCGAATTCTGAGGATATGATTCTTGTTATTGCATTTGTGGGTAAGTCTGGATAAATGGCTCATCATTTACTACTGGAACTATTGTTTTTGAAATATAAAGTGTACAATTGAATAACAGTTTTGTTCCATTTTTTTTCTGTGAGAAATTAAACATTTCAATACGTTTTTATTATTTTTTTATCGAAGTTGAATACAAACAATTGCAAAATTCCAAATTGTCACTAAAATTTGATCGATGATTCTTGATTGCAATACAGCGGTAATCGAAATCAAAGTTTGCGCTGTTATATGCTTATTTTCTTTTACAAAGAGATAAAAAGAGACGAAGTTGGCTTTTAGTTCGGGCATTTTATTAAGCTACTTTAACAGTCAGATAGATACGAAGTTGGCGAGTTTTGTAATGTAGTTTTGTGGTTTTTTCTTCGAGATTCCGAGGATGGGCGAAGCTTTGTTTCGACTGCGTCGCTGATACAAGAGTGCCAATGAGGCTTTGTTATTTCTTTGTTTCGTATAGTTTTTAACTTTCTTTTTATCTTTTGATGGAGTACTTAAATCGCGCTTTTTAGATTCATTTAATGGGTTGAGGATAGCCGTTGTACTACAAACTAAATACAATGTGAAATAATATACGGTTCAACACCATCAACAGTTTTTTTTTCTTGCAAGATAAACGTTAAAATGATTAACAGATTCACATAAAATCAAACTTGTGCATTGCATTTTTGTAAACGTTTTTAAGTTGTTTAACTTGAACAAAATTATGCGTGCACATATATTTAATAATACATCATGAATTTGCGGGATTAACTGTGTTTCACGATAAACGTATGTACGATAAGTGTATGTATGATTTGCAGTAATGCGAATAATGATACGAACACAATGTGCTTTGAATGTAGGGATATGCAAATCTTATAAGCCTTAAGCGACTTGCGAGGTTGATTTTATGTCGCGCAAGGTAATATGGTTGAATTGAACATATGCAAAGATGCTTGTGTTTGTAAAAGGGACTGACCTATATTCGCATAATTTTTTGTAATCAAAGTGTTTACTTACAGATAAAATGTATGATGGATAAAGGACGCAGAGAATTTTGCGCAAAGCATTTGTTGTCGCTGCTTGTATGCATTTCTTCCAAACTTCATGGATAAATTGCATAAACTCCTTGTTTATATTTATTTGAAAAATATGATCGAAATATAATCTCAATTTGTATTGCAGTGTTCATGTATACACTTACGTTCGAAAATTTACTTATCGAATAAACCATTTTATCCAATCCTTTTATTCGTTTTTCGCATTTTTGATTAGGTTATTATTATTGAGTTTACTTATGTCATATTTTTTAACTAAAAAAGCAAAAATATTTTTTGGATTAATACCTAATATAAGTTGATTTGAGAATGTAGTTTCAAAAGAAATGTTCAAAGGGATAAATTATATATATAAACAAATGTACATGTTTCATTAAATTATTAAAATAACTTATTAGAGAAGTGTAATTAAAAATATTAAATAGTATGTGCGTGACGCTTATTGTGTTGCAGAACCATAATTTTTGTCTTCCATCTTCTAAACTTAAAACGCTACTTATTTTGCATATTCGTATGAAAGAAACGAATGCTTGTATGAATTTACATGAAAATGTGCGAACTTTTAATATACATTCTCTGTTTTCAACATTTCTTCTGTTTCATGTCTTTGTGTGTAAATATAATAAATAAATTTTGTACAAATAGGAGATATTATTAGAATGATAATAATAACACCAATAGAAAAATAATTCATAGATTTAAATTGTTCCATATATGTAAGCGTGTTTTTAAATAAATACTTCATAAACTTTACTTGTGTCAATCAGAATGATGTAATTTCGTTAACAAATCACGCAAATTTGTGCACGCATGCAGTTATTTCAATTGTCGCGCCGACTTTGAAAAGTGTGAGCCGATTCCCTTCTCTTTATCGACATCTTTTTCCTTCGAGAGACGCTTTTGCTCCGAGAAGATTCCATCCGTTAAAATCACGCTTAAGTCTCACGTCGAATGAATTTCTTACTCAGAAGTCTCTTCTGTCGCGGCAAAAATGCAAACATAAATAAAGACAAAAAAATGGTATCTCGTTATTCCGCAATGGAGTGGTTGTATCTGGTTAATTTTCGCTTTGGATTTTTGTCATAGTTGTCGTCATTTCCGTACTTTATTTGTACATTTTTTAGTGCAAGCAAATATTTCTATTTCAAGTTAGTACAATAAAAATATTTGCTTGCATTTAATATTTATATACAATTTAAGTTGAATCGACATTAGTTACAACTAAAATAAGAAAATTATTGAAGAAGTTGTACAGTATATGAATAAAATATTTCTATGATAAATAATTTGACCAAAAAAATGATGAAATTTTGCTGAAAAATCATTAAACTCGTCTTTAAATTTGTGCCTATCCACCTGGTGCCAAAATTACATTCCGCTTTTTTACTATCACCACGCCATATTAAGCAGTAATTTTCTCGCGCGAAATATTCTTAAAATTGGTTTCCAGTGATAGCAGTGAAATTTTTTTTTCGTCCGAAAATTAAATTCGTCGCAAAATAATTTTCACTTGACACAAACAGACGAGAAGGAATTAAAAAAAAAGAGTTAGAAAAAAGATTTAGAAAGAAGCACATATTTCATTACGCCTTTGTGTCTGTGTGTTTGTGTGAACACAGTGTCCCATCGTGGGAAATATATCAATCAAATCACTGCTGGAATCCAAAGTGATTCATATCGTGAAATTATAAATTCGTTGTCAGTCTGAAATGGATATCGATTTGTTGCGTGCCACGCAGACGACCCGTCAATGATAATTGAAATTCGAGTAGCAAACGTAACACGATTGTCATGCAATAACGCATTGGTACACTAAAGTGGGATCGGGTGCATTCACGTTACCATTTGACAATGGAGACATTTTTTTTCCGCCAAGTTAAAACGTATGTTTGACGAACGATCATTGTAAGACTTTTTCGCGCAAAATTTCAAATGCTGCGCACACACAGTCGAGTCGAGTGGGTTTGTCATGTTATTGCGAATTTAATGACTGCATTTATTGTACACTCGTACATACTTTAATATCTTGCATGAATTATTCAACAACGTATTAAACAAATATAAAAAACTAATATTTCGTTTTTCAATTGCATTTTGACTCTCGAATATTTTTGCACAATATTTTTAGTTTCTATTTTTTTTATTTACTAGTCATTCAATTATGATATATTCCATTGTCTGGAAATTGAATGTTATTCACGAAAGTGGATTTTTTTTTCATTCAATTTGAAGCAACTGCATCTGTCAAACATAAACTTGCATTTTGCATTAACGTAAACACAACGCAGCTCTTTTAACCTATAAAAACATCAATATTATAAAACACATAAATTCTGAAATATCTTCGACATTATATGTTATACATCTTTCAGTATTGGGCTATAAAAATTCATTGACGAGAAAAAAAATTGATAAAATTCTGTCCATTCGTCCAATGACAACAAAATACAACTGCTCGACATTGTGAACAACTTTCCGGTTCGATTGACCAACGACTCACTTTTGCGACAAACAAACAAAACGTATCGTCAACATCTTTATTATGATATTCATTAGATCATAAAAGTATCTTTCGTTCCGTCGTGTGTTATAATAACTAAGTTTGCAGTTCACTTATTAGCGATGGTAAAATGTTCGTGCAATTTTTTTTGCGCGCGATAAAGTCGCACATCTGTTATTTCTTGCACATTAAAAGCTGCGAGTAATCGATTTGCATCGAAAGTTCTTTGCGAGACTTCGGAAAGTGCCTTCGTTTCTTCTGAACTGCGCATTTGCAATCTTTGAATTTAAGCATTACAACTCCAGATGTACTTAATAAATCTGCATATCGTTGCGCCAGTTTTGATATTGATCGACTTGGTTATTGCACGTTTTTGACATCCACTTACAAATTAATTATTGTATTGCGATATGAACGTTTTTGCAAATAATTTTTGTTACCCTAGTAAAAATTGCAATTGGGTTTTGATGTGGCCATGATCAGGAAACCACAGTACCTAATCTGGCCATAATTAGATTTTTAAATGAGGATATTATATGTGTGTAACGCTAGGAATTGATATGGTCCTGATCAAGTAATCTGATGAAATAGAAGTGCCACATCAGGGCCTGATGAGGGTCTGATTCGGATTCCACAACAGATGAAAAAAATTTGTTTTGAAGAAGATTTGAACCAACGACCTTCTAATCAGTAGGCAAAC
>JABFPJ010001294.1:0-27066 GCA_022817425.1 Gryon sp. ZL-2020 | reverse complement strand
AATAAGTTTCAGTATTGAAAAAGAGTAATCAAACTTTTTAAAACATGTTAAGACATGTAGAAAATTGTTAAAACATTTATAAACTTATAAAGAAATATTGAAACTTTTTCGAATTTATTAAGTAAAAGTATAGTTTAAAATAATATTCTATCATTTTGCACAAATCATAATTGAAACTTTTTAAACATAAATAATCTTAATGAGGTTCAAAAATATCACATTTGCTGGGATATAATGAACATTAGAAAAACATACCGGAACACCAACTTTACCACAATTCTAACTTGAAACGTTTATTGATAATACAATTACAAATTTATTGTAAATGTAATTTTTTCATTGAAATTGGTTGACAATTCTGAAACAAAAAAATGTACACAATTAAAGTAAAAGTTGATTTAAATTGTAAAAGAAAATAATGTATGACTGTCTAAATTACTTTATTTAATTATAATAACAAAAGACAGACAATTGAGCGAGACTTTTATTTGTTAATTCCTTTCATTGACTAAAATGGCCTAAGATATGAGATAATATTGTAGTTAATGTTACTAAAAAACTTGTTATTTACTTGACGTTCAAAGAATAATGTATTTTTACTCAGAATTATTTTACATTATAAATTAATGTATGTCAAACAAAATGATTGGTATTATTATATGATTTATATAAAATATAACTTTGTTTAACTATGTTTCAAAATTTCAAAGCGATAAATAATTCTGAATAAATATATATATATAAAAAGGAAAACCTTTTTTCAAAATTTAGTAAGCTTTTGCAGCGGCAAAAGATCAAACTAATTAAAAACACCGACCTTGTAAGATATAACAATCGCACAATTGTTGCAACGGAAGTAAGCAAATTATTATGTTCTAAGAAATGCTGTGATTTAGCATAAAAAAATGTAATGTGTTAATTGATCTTTAATAGTATTTTCCGTCAATAATTTGCGTTTTATATTAATACTCGCACTATTTGAAATTATTCGATCATTGAGATGTAATAAATCACACATCATAAGTAACATCATTATATGTGAAAAAATTTGTTGCTATAAAAAAAGTTATTGGAAACATTCATAAAAAATGATGTTATTCATTTTATGAATGTTAACTTATAATTTTGATGTTTTTCACGTAATTTTGTAAATGTTAAAAAATTAAATTTGCATGATTTATGATGATTAAATTTGCGTCTCATATTCTCTTTAAAATGGAAATAATATGCGCTAATAGTAATTTTACATGTATAATATTTTTTATTGTTTAATTTAATGAAATTTAATAAAACATGTTTACAAAGTTTTGGTGCGGTTTTGTAGCACAGTAGATATATTTACACCTTTGAGTGTAAAAAATTACACCAAAATTTTTACACTTTTACACTTGCACGAGATTTTTTTACTGTGTATCCATCCATTATCCATTAAAATAAAATCCCTGTTACCCACAAAGTTGGCCAATATGCGCCAAGTATTGTTAGATAAAATGCGCAATGGCAAATTGAAGTGAATAAAATTGTTAATTAAAAAGAGAAGGCTACATAATAATATAAATGTCAAAATCATAGAATTGGTTATTTGGTTATTATTATAATATAAAAAACATATGTTTGATACATGAAGTTTTCAACATTGAATTTTAAAGAATAAAATAATAATTTTAGAAGGTAATTAGAATATCTGCAAGTTGGACATTAATTCATTTTAATAAAAAGTAATAAAATATTATAAATCAACAGGCCCGGGGCGCGCGCGCAGCGCGCGCGATGATCTAGTAAAATAAATACGTTAAATTCAAAGTATAAAATTTATATATCATCATAAAGTGAATTCTACAGTCAAATCACATAATACTTATTTGTAAATTATGTAATTATATTATTAATATTGTCAATATTATATATTATATGTTTAATATAAAATTAATGCAAATTATATTTGTTTCAGATTAAAATCAAGAATTACAAGATTGAAATTCACATTTGATACCCTTTATGATATCCAATTCTGAAACCCCTTTATGATACCTCTATATGATAAACATGTAAATGATAGTTCTTTATGAATTTTTTTATTCAACTTTTTAATGACACCCCTACATGATACCTTTTTGTGATACACCTAAGCTACAACTCCCTCATATGATAAAAAAAAGTAAAAAATTTATAAAAATGTCGAAAATGTGTAAAAATGCAAACTTTTATAAAAAAAAAAAAAAAGACTTTCCGAACGCTATTATCGAATTTTCAAAAAATTTGCTATGGCAAATAAATTATTAAATATAAATAAATAATTAAAATATTAAGCTATGGCAAATAAATTTATAAGAAAAATAAAATAAATTATTAATAAGTCCCAAAAAAATCATTTCGAGTTCCTCACGGTCAATTAAATAAGAAATATATTTAAAAAAATTTTTTTTAATTTATTACAAAATTCACAAAAATATAAACAATTTATGAAAAAATTGAAAGTACTTAAAGGAGTTCACGAAAAATTGGACAATTTTGAAAATCAAATCATAGTTCTTACTGTAATTTGTTTATAAATTTTGTACAACCTTTGTTTATTCGAGTTAATTTTGCTAAAAAAAGACTTCAATAATAATTTTATTAATTCATGCAATTATTAGCAAAAACAACGCATTTTTACCATTCATAAAGTCCGAAAATTGCACAATTATGATTTACAATAATTTTTCATAAAAACGCACCAAACCGTCAGTTCAAACTGAACTGAGCCACAACTCCCTTTACAAACACAACTGAACTCAGTTACGAACGACATATAAATCATTATATTTACATATTTTGCAACATATTATAACTAATTTATTTACAATTACTCCAGGACGACTAGCAAACAAAATTTATTTTTTATTTGCTTTTTTTCCTAAAACCCACAAACTTTCTCCCAATCTCTGCTTTATTACTTTATAATATAAATGTAAAAACAAAAAAGTGAATCCCCAATTGTATATTCGCATAAAATAAAATTCGCAAAACCTAACCTCAACGATCAATCGCTGAACGGGTGGTGAGAAGTGTCGAGGTGTCAACGTTGATCGTCGCAGCGATGGCAGATAAACAGCGGGTGTTGATGTGCGGCGATGTTGATGGACATTTTAAATTTTTATTCTCAAAGGTTGACAGTGTGAACAAAAAGAACGGCCCGTTTGATTTTTTATTCTGCGTTGGCAACTTCTTCGGGGATAACAATGACGAATTGCTGCCATTTAAGAATGGCACTAAGCAAATTACTGTGCCGACTTATATCATCGGACCAAATGTTGAAGCACATGAAAAACTTTATCCTACCGAGGAATGTTCGGAAATATGTCCTAACCTCACTTATCTTGGTAAATTAATTATAATTATTATCAATATTCAATATTTATTGTATCTATTAATGTTTATTTATATATGTACGTATTATTATTGTATTATTTATTGTTTCTTTTATTCTTCAGGTAAACGTGGACTTTACACGTCAAGTTCAGGATTAAAGATTGCATATATCAGCGGTCGCGAGAGGCGAAACAATAATGACCCAAAGGCCTGTACTTTTGACAAAAGTGATGTGATGTCGGTGAGGAACGCGTGCCTCCGTGGACAGCCAAGTTTTCGTGGGATTGATATACTTTTGAGCTCCACCTGGCCCGAGGGCGTCACCAACTTGGATCCAGCCAAGCCCGACTTTAAGTACGAAGGCTCGAAATTGGTGTCCTGGCTGGTCACACACATCAAGCCGAGGTACCATGTTTGTGCCCTTGAAAATATACATTATGAACGACCACCTTACAGGTATGAATAAATAATATTAACATAATATACTATTCAAATTAATAAACATGTCAAAAAAGCAATTTACACATGTAAATGATTCTCATAAATAAGTTACAGCGATAACAAGCATAAGATAAATGATTGATTTATTATGTGCGAAAAAAAAACAAATTCGAGTTATTTAACTTACAAATTTCAAGTGGAACCAGAAAAGATATAATTTTGAAATGATTTTAATATAATTCAAATAAAGACATTTACATAATGAATGCAATTTTTTATGTGTTACTGTAATTTAAGATTTTTTATTTATTAATTAAAATAAAATAAATAGCTTGATTTAAAAAATTAATTTTAAAAAATCATTTCAATCAAACAATTTAAATCATAAATCATATCAATAACTTCCAAAATTTGATGTATAACTTTACAGAAATCACAGTCAAACTTCGGACAACATAGAAATTGCAACGCGATTCATTGCTCTGCCAAAAGTTGGAAATCCAAGTGGAAAAAAGTGGCTGTACGCATTAAATCTATCACCAGTCGATCGAACGCGACTCGCCGATCTCGTGCAAAGAACCACCGACGAAACCGTAAATCCCTATCCAAAGTCACTCTTAAGCGCCGACCCGTCAGGTTCAAAAACACCTGAAGCTAAAACCACGCAATTCTTTTATGATATGGAATCAAAGGACGAGAATAATAAACGAAAATCCACAACGAAACATAACGACAAGTCAATGAAGAAGCGCAAGTTTGAATTCGATCAGGAGAAATGTTGGTTCTGTTTGTCGAGCGCTAAAGTGTCGCAGCATCTTGTGATATCGGTTGGGAAAAAGGTTTATCTGGCGTTGGCAAAGGGAGGCATTGTTGAAGATCACTTTTTGATTCTGCCAATTGCACATCATCAGAATTCCGCGAGTCTGCCGGACGATGTGGCTGAGGAGATGAAGTCTTATAAGGAGGCAGTGGCGAAATATTACAAGTCTACCGATCGAGTGCCGGTGTTCTTTGATCGTAATTACAAGAGTTCGCACTGTCAAGTTCAAGCTGTGCCGATACCGAAACAGAAAGCCAAACTTATGAAAGACGTTTTTCAGGTAAAGCATCTTTGAACAAAAAATATTTTGGCCAACATAAATTGAACGTCGTTTTGAGTAATATAATTGAGGAATATTGTCGTTTGAGCAATATAACTTTAAAAAAATATTTATTATGTTATTACTTTGCTTAGTTTGGTTAAATACATTCATTAATAACGTTTTCAACTAATTTCAGTTAATTATTAATAAGTAATTTATGTAGTGAGATAATAATGATATCTATAAAAGGTTGCTTACTTTTTAATTTAAGAAAAGAATATTTGTTAATAATGATACCATTTTATTCTCTTTATAGTTATTTGCAAAACAAAACAACTTCAAATTAATGGAACTAACGAAAAAGACCGAACTAAAACAAATCGCGCCCGAGGGTACATTGTATTTTTATGCTGAATTGCCGGACGGCGAAAAACTGTTCCATAGAATAAAGAAGGACTTTCCATTGCAATTCGGACGCGAAGTTCTCGTATCATCGCACATACTCAATTGTAAGGATCGAGTGGATTGGCGAGACTGTCTGTTAAAAGACGAAGACGAGGTGGAACTTTCGAATAGAATAAGAAAAGACTTTGTTCAGTTTGATCCTGACACCGATTCTGACTTGTAAAATACTTTTTGTATATACGTATAATAATTATATATAATGATCCACATATATGTATATGTATATATAAATATATATAATTGTGTATATTTACATATAAATATATATATACATATAGACAGATATAAATACACATCAAATGCGTTAAGCGCAATTACATTAGCGAAAAAGACTGTTTCATTCAGTTCAACTTGATAAATATTTATTGCGACAAATTGTATGATAGGCGTGATTGTTGAGAAGGAAGTTATCGTGTGTAGATTTTGAAAATTCAATGTAACATAACGTCTCTTTTTTTTTTTTTTTTCTTTTTTTACTTTGTAAACTATGTACAAAATTTGAGCATTATATTTATTACAAACATCATATTAACTTAGTTTCGTTCTTTAGAAAAAGAACAAATGAATGAAAAAATAGCTGCTTATTAGTTTTATACAATGATAAACATACTCGTTATTAACACTTTGAAATAGTCCTGCGCATAATAAAATAGTAACTTACAAACGATAGAAAATAAGCATCTTTAATCTTACTGTTGTATTTGTACAAATTGTTGGCGTTTTGATATTGGTTCCTTTTTTTTATTTTTTTCTTCATTTTTTGTTTAATTTTAAATTTATGATAATCCAAGTTTTTTCAGTTCAATCGCCACATCGAATAAATAATCGTAGCATTCAGCCCTGCAAAAAGAAATTATGTAAAAATAGTTGTAACAACAAAATATAAATTTGGAACACATTTCATGTATAAAAGTGTATAAAATGATTCTGATCGTGCAACAAATTCATAATCTACGTTATTTTCTTTTGAGAAGCAAAATGATGAATTCATAGATAAAATTTACATAGTTTTGGTTTGTTTCCAATCGTCACCCCAGACATAAATGCCGTGTCTTCTCACTAAAACTGCGCACGTTTCGGGATAATTGCGAATCGCTTCGTCCAAACTATCTTTCAGATCTTTTTCAAACGGCGTATTCTCAATTATCGGCACAACCAGCTCGTCATCATATCTATAAGCTTTTCCTGTTTTTTGATTTCGTATACCTACAAACACATTTCTTTTTCAATTATTGTTAAAATTAAATCTAAATTTCAAAATTCTAGCGCTCAACTCATTTCGATGATGGAAACAAAATTATAAGAAAATGTTACCCTTGATCATTTCAAAATGTGAAATACGAAATTCTTTGTCCGGATACAACATTGTAACCATCACAGCTTTAATTGAATGTGAATGAATAACTGCACCGGCATTTCGAGCAGTATATGCGCACATAAACAGCGGCGTGCATTCGGACTTTTTGAGTTTCTTCTCGGGAGATGGCAACTCCAAATCTCGACCATCGATATCTTGCACGAACAAATCGTCAGACTTGATGCGTTCCTTTTGTACACCCGATGGCGCGATATAAATTTTCTTACTGTTACAAAGTTACAATTATTGTCTTTAATTTGTATCTACGCTTCATTTTGTATTATTACATTGTTGTTTGGTGTAATTGTTGTGATAGCATTATGTTTGTACAAAGTTTGGAAAGTGTTTGATGCAGTATTTTGAATGTTCAAATAATGTATATCTTCTGGAAGAATAGCCAAGACAAAAATGAAAGAGGTGAAAAAAAAATTAAACGAGAAAGAAAAAGTTATATTAATTGAATATTGAATCAAAATTATTTTAAATATAAGTATTCATTTCACAACTGATAACTGGTGTTTTCATTTATTTCCACTGAACAATGATTAATTATTTCAACTTTTCAATTTATATTAAAATTTTTTGTCATATCAATAAAATCGGTCTATTTTATTGTCAAGTCAATTAAAATAATAAATAAATTAATTTCTTCAGAAACATATATACATATTTTTGTATTGTTTCATTTTGTATACATATATATATATAATACTGAGTTTTTCTATATAAAAAAAGTTAGTATTTAAAAATTTTAAATTAACCAAAATTTAAAATACTGCGCACTGCGCATTTGCTTATTTCATTACCCAAGTTTGACACTCATTCCACCACCTGTTCCCGTCACCCATCCAAGATTATAAAATTGTTTGCATAATTCGGGAATTAAATTTCGTGGATGTTCCTATAAATTTCAGTAAATCATTAAATAAAAGTTGATAACAAAATATATTCATAATTAAATTGAAATACATATATATTTGATGAGACTTATTAATTAAAAAAAGTTGTATTTCAATAATAACTAAATTATTTAATTAAATACTTACCGGATCTTTTTCCATTTTAAAATATTATTTGTTCATAAAATAATACAGAAGTGATTCGCAACGTAATATCTAAGCGATTTTGTGATTATATGTGAAAGTGTCTATAATCACGGAGTCGGTAATCTTTTGCAACTGAATAAAAATGAACGACAAACTTGACAAATTCACAAACAACTTTATGGCTCTGATAAGATAAATCAAATTCCAGTGTAAATAAAGAACAGTTTTATTCGTACAAAAATACAATGCTTAATCTTAATTTTGTTTAAATCCGAAATTGCATATAAATACTCTTGATAAACACATAACTTTTGGCGCGAAAATACGAATAACTTAAATTAAGCAGCTTTATTGGACGACAATTTTTCAGATCAATTCTAATAAAAAAAAGAACAAAAGAAACAAGACATATATTTAAATTATTAATAATAGAACAACAAAATATCAAAGTATAAAAATTTTAATTTAATGATAATTATCAATAAATAAAGAAATTTTACATTAACAAACAAATTATCGTTTCTCGATTTTAAATTTTAACTGAAGGTTGAAATTTCAATTAAACTGTAAAATTGAGAAACGATAACTTATTTGTTAATGTATAAGTATTTATTTATTGATAAATTTCACTATACTTAATTTGCTTGCTTTTTATAATTTAATAATAGAACAAACATATGAAATTAAATATAATCACAATTATCAATAAACATTTTAGTTTTTGATGTGTAAAACCACTTAACATCATCACTTAATTTTTAGGCTGTAATGCTCGAAATCAATTTTTTGATGTAAAATCGCATGTAGTATAAATTCAGTTGTGTGAACAGTTACACCTTTTGGTGCTTTTGCAACATATTTTTTAGCATTTTGCAAGTCGGGCTTCGACGATATTATGACAGCCATTTCGGGCCATTTACGTGGAATAACCGTGTGTGAAGAGCCACCAGCAGATTTAATCATTTCTGAAAAAAAACATTAAATCATTGTAAAATGTATACATTTATAATTACAATAAAAAAAGGACACTATTTTCTTAATACCTTTTAGCTCTGGAATCGGTGGTAGTTTGATTTCCGGCGTAATAAAGAATGAATATCCATTGAAAATTTTGGACTCCCTTGCTTTCTCTATGCTTTCTTTTAACGAGAATCCTCGTTCCTTTTCATATTCTGTATCTTTCAAAATATAATTGGTCCAATCCAAACAATATCCGGCTTTCGCACTGTCCTTCAACCAATCCACCGTCAAAATTGGCTTACCTAGTGCCAAAATACACATAAATTTGACAGTTCGTCTGATCTTATCAGTCAACAGTACTTGACAAGAAGCCATAGTCTTAGCTTCCCTTATTCCTAAAAAATAAAAAAGTAATTTAGAAGAATGAAGTCAAAATTATTATAAAGTGCGGTTATATGATAATTTTCAATTTTTACCTAATTTTGACATTGAACTCTGCCAAACTTCGACATCAACCCCTGTAAACAAGATTTTCGTAATTTTCGGCCCAGAATCACTCGATGCACTGACATCTTTAACATCTCGTGTACTTTTCCGTCGTTTAGCAGTCATCGGTGGATTATTTAAAATCGTCTCTACTTCCTGCGACTCTTTACTCGGTCCCGCAACATTTTCCTCACTATTGTTCTTAATGAAAGTAACGTGTATTCTTTTCCTCGCTTCTCGATTACGAGATCTTGATCTAGACCTCGTGTTTATGTTCGACGAAGTATCTATCGTGTTTTCACCTTGGTCGGACTCTGAGTCGGAAACATCGGATGGATATCTCATCGATTTTTCCCTCGATAAAGAATTTTTCAGACTTTTCTTATTTGCCTGCGATACATGACTTCTACTTCTTGTCACAATTGGGCTAGTTGCTAATGTTGTTGGCTGTTCCGTTGAAAGTTTTGTTTGACTTCTTCTAACATTTTTGCCCGGTGTGCGTTTTCTTGGCTCGGATGTTTTGTTTGCTGTGGTTCATGTGAAACAAAATATTTTATACTAATTAGATAATAGAAAATATAAAAAAAAAGTATTTTTAAAAAATATGGAATAAATTTTGAGTTTATTTAAAATGTATATACAAACCTTTTTCTGTTTTTGATGTTTTTTGAGTACTCTTCAGTTTTTCAACAGAATCTTGTGAGTCTCTCAAAATATTATTCTTCCTTGTAGACCGTAGATTCGCATAATAATTTTGCGAATCATCTTCACTATTTCCACCCTCCTTCTCATTCATTTTCGTACGTTTCACCGCAGTATTCGATTCCTTCTCAGTGGTCTCACTGACATCTAGAATTTTTCTCTTACGTCTTGTCCTAAGATTCACTGTGACGAAATACTTCGGGTCCACTAATACAGACGCTTTCTTCAATCTTTTACTCACTCGTGGCGACGTTGCATTAGTTTTCGAATCATCTTCAGAATTATATTTTGAAGTTGTTGCAACTT
This sequence comes from Gryon sp. ZL-2020, assembly GCA_022817425.1. Taxonomy (NCBI): domain Eukaryota; kingdom Metazoa; phylum Arthropoda; class Insecta; order Hymenoptera; family Scelionidae; genus Gryon; species Gryon sp. ZL-2020. The sequence continues at coordinate 16,870 of JABFPJ010001294.1, read as the reverse complement.
GAGACTGTAAAACGTCCACCAACTCCTGAGTCATCAATGGCATCGCATTTTCTGCATTTTCAACAGTTTCTTCCTCACCAACTAAGCCACGTAATTTATTCTCAATGAAACTCAAAGATTCATTTCTTTCGGTATTTCGACTATCAGGCGAATTAAAACCATGGAAATCTCTCTTAGAGTCACTGGACTTTGATTCATCCACATGTCTTCTTAGACTGTTTTCCTTGTTTGACAATTCTTTCTCTTCGTTTTCCGAAATCGTAATTTCAGTTACTTTATCGCGATTTAAACGTTGCGTTGCAACTTCGTGAACATCCAACTCCACCACTGAATCATCATTGTTCTTTTGTGCATCATTGCTGTTTTCATTACTTTCTTCATCCATAAAAATATCCCTCGAGTTATCATCCTCTACGTTAACCAACGAAAAGTTAATCTTCTTTTTTGATGCAACTTCAATTTGATCGCTATCTTTCTTTGCTTCTCGATCAATTTTCTGAGTCATAGCTTCGTGGATGTTCTCCTCTGTTCGAAAATCACCTTCTTCATCGGTTTCTGAATCATTATCTTTATTCAACTCATTTAACTGGTTTGTCGCTGAAACTGGTTCCTGGTGTTTTGTAGAATTCTCATTTGTGCCAATTTTTTGCGTTGGAATGTCAAAGATGTCTTCTTCCAACAAATTAACACTTTCGTCGTCTGAATCTTCCACTACAATAACGCTTGCACGTTTACTTTCATCCAATTTTTGTGTAGCTACATTGTAAATATCATCTTCTGGTGCTGAAATTCTGACGCTAACATCTGCGAAGTTCCCTTCTTCGTCTGTTTCAGAATTGCTGTTTTCATCCACAGACTTACTTTGACCACTTTCTATTGAACTGTTTTGTTTTGGCAATTTTTGAGTCGCAATTTCATGGATATCAACTGCCGAATTATTCATCACTTCATTCTCATTATTAACTTGCAATGATCTTTCAGCGATTTTGGATGTTTGCACCGGCGCATCTAACATGATTTCTGTCGATACAAGTTTTGGCAAATTTTTAGGCTGATCATCCTGAGAATTACTGTGATTCAGCGCTTGCAAATATTCCGCGGCATTCTCCGTCGCCAACAAATCGATACTATCATTTGATGACGAGTCTTCGATATTACCGTTGGGTTTTGTTGCAGCTTCACAAGATGGATTAACAACTTTTTGCGTTTCCGCATTGTAAATATCCTCAAACGCATTTTCTTCGTCGGTCTCGTCTGAGTCGCTATTCTGCGAAATCTCTGGCGCTGTTTTCTCAGAAGTGTTCTTAGGCACAGTTGATACTACCTTTTGTGTTTCGGCATCAAAAATACTTTGAGTTTCATCGACGTTCAACAACTCTCGCGCCTCTTCGGTTTCTAATATGTTCGTACTATCATTGGAATTTGAATTTTCATCAAATACAATGTTATTGCTGGTATTATTACTTGTACTCGTATTTTTATCTTTAGGAAATAATTGCTGCGTGACAACGTCATGAATATCAACTGGGTTATTGTCATCGACTTTTTTAGCCTCAAATAATCCTTCTTCGTCTGTGTCGGAATCCTCTTCGATAATTTTGGATTTGATCAATTCGATTGTTGGAACCACTTTTTGGGTTGGCGCATCGTAAATGTCATTAACAAACTGCTGAGTTGGTGCATCGAAAATACTCAGATTTGTGTCGTTCACTAATTCTGACCTGGACAAATTTCGGACTTTTTCTTGTTGTTCTGAAATATTCTTTCTGCTAATTTCTTCGGTGGTTTTTGTATCAAATGTACCTTCCTCGTCCGATTCAGAATCACTGGTTTTAACCTTTAAAAAATATGTTGTATTTAATTATAAAAAGAATAATTTTAATTTTAGCAGTTTTTTGTTAAATTTATTAATAGTAAGCTTACAATGTATGTTCGCCTTTTTACGTTTGTGAATTTTGGAGTTTCAGGAACGAGGAATTGATGTCCATTCTTCTTCGGAGTTGAACAAAGCAACGACATCTAAAAAAGATAAAAATATGCCAAATAAAAGAATTTCTTTCTAAGGAAAAACAAATGTTTAGATCTTAACCAAAAAATAGAATAGTAGTTTCTTATTATTAAAATATAATTTAAAATATATATACATATTTAATATAAGTGTAAGTAGAAAATAACATGACTTTTTTATAAATATTACTAAAGAAAACGTGTAAAAAGAAATAATAAAAACCAAAGTTCAATTACCTTATCCGACGTATTCATCTCTTTTTTATTTGTCGCACGGCTAACTGAAGCTTCGAATTCACTCTCACTCACGACAGTATGTGACTTTTCGAATTTTTGGGTATTAGCTTCATAAATACTTTCATCAACAATGCTTTCGCACTGCTTATCTTTGTTATTTTCACCACTTCCATTCATCTCGGCGGAATTGTCATCAAACATATCATTTGATCCATCGTGTGTTGTACATATTGTTGTTGATTTCACATCGGATGATGCATTAAAACATTGCGTCTCCTGATCATAGATGTTTGCTTCGGAATTGTTACTGTCAATTTTTGCAAGTGATTGACTGCAAGATATTCTTGAAACATCCGGACTATTTACTTGTGTCACGTTCTAAAAAAGTCAATAAATAAATTAATAAACAAACAGAAACTTAATAATTAATTATACAAAATGTGATTTCGAATTATATTTTCAAACGTAAATAAAGTTAACAAAAAGGTTAAAGAAATCAACAACAACGAATGAAAGTCCGATGATCGTAAACCAAAAAATAGGACAATGTAAACATGTAAACAATGCGATTTTTATGAATGTTTTTGTTTTAATTCGCAAAAATGTTTTTCAATAATACAACAATTTAATAATATAAGATTTTCCGCAGAAATTTAAATGAATATATTTTAATTTATTTAACTTCTTAAAACTGATTTTAATACAATTTATTCATATTAATTTGTATTAAATTTAAGGTTAAAATTGCAAATAAAAAATAGCAAAAAATTTAAACTATTCATTGTTTTAAAATGAATATTTATTTTTTATTTTTGTGTTTCACTTTTTTGCCATTTTATTTTGAAATAGAAAAAGAAAATATTACCATTGCCGACTTATTTGGTGAGGATGTATTTATTAACTGTTTTTGGAGATTCTCTTTTGTATCTTCTTTGTTTGGCCAAATTCGATAAATGGCCATCACTTCGCCAAATTGGATGGTGCTTCCATGTGTAACTTCGTATGACCTGTGTTTTCTCAGCAACATCTATTTAAAAAATGTTAATGTCACATTTTTTACTTCATTTTTTCCGGATAAAAAACTTTTATAGTATAATACATTAACCCATAGGAGGTCGCACTTTTTTTCTTTTGTTGTTGCATTTTATACTGGTAGCAACTGGCGCCAAACTACCGTTTATATACCGAGAGGTCGCACTTTGTTTAGCGTCTTTTTTTGTATAAAAAAAAACGCCAATCGGTTATCTTTTCTAATTTTATATTTATATTTAAAATGATGTCTGAATTTAAATTAAAAAATGTCTAAAAATCAAAATTATTAATGGTTTATTTTGTACCAAGGGAGATTAAATCGGACATTCTTTTTCCTGATCGAAGTTTACACCCGAGGCGAAGCCGACCCGTGTTAAAGTTTCCTAATAACTCGAAATAAATGTTGCGCAATTCATAATACACATACAAACCATGTATATGCATATATATACATGTTTAAATATGTGTATTAGGAAATTTGAAACATTTATTAGCAATTGTTTGGAACTTTTAATTATAACATATTTTGTATCAACGGAGATGAAATCGGAAAACTACGTTTTTTTTCACGTGTGATAAAAGTATAATTTGCGCCCTTGGTGCATAATATACTATTATACTTTTTATACATTTATTTATACATAATGATAAAAATAAGAAAATACAATTTATTTAACGATGATATTAAAAAAGAAAAATTATGTTTCTTTATTACGTACATTTTTCAGACGTGTGCCATTCGACGAATTGACATCAGAAATAAAAACAACTGTTTTACTACTTGCTTCAATTTCGGCATGCTGGCTAGAAACTGTCTGTAAAATAAAAGAGTATTTTTTATAGTAAAAAATATATGTTATATGAAAAATATAAAAATAATAAGTTTTTACCTTATTATTAATACATATATCACATTCTGGATGTCGACCAATTAGATTTACCCCTTTGTAAACTGGATACTTCTGTTTTTCAATACATAATTCGCCAACCTATAGAATTGTTAAGAATAATTACAATCTTTATAAAATTAATGATATACATTTTCAAATATATTCTTAAATATATTTTAAAATCACAATAACATATACTTAAATTTTGTGTTCTAAAAGTTCAATTAAATTAATAAATGACTTAACTGTATAATTGTTGTGTGAATAAAAATAGTATTAATAATAATAATAATTACTTGTTCAGGCATTTGTCCTTCATTTTCGTTTATTTCTAATCTTTGAGTTTGTCTATCATCCTGATCCTCATATCGAAACACTTGTGTTCCAATATTTTCATCCTCATCACTCATATTGACTGTTTCTTTTTATTCAAAATTTTGTATAACAAAGAATTTACACAAGTGTATTTACAGTTGTATATTATAACAATATTTACAATGTTAAGCAGTATTTACAACATATCAAATTCGAGTACTCCAAAATTGGTAGCTATTTCATAACCATTCATAACATAACCTTAATGTTGTTTACATTCTTGTTATTTTGCCGCCATTGCCGGATTTATTATGACATGGTTGCCAACTGCTTTGGCAGTTGGAAAACTGATCTCAAAATTGAAAAAAAATGTTTTTTTTTTTCGCTACACGGTGACAGAAAGTGGAGTTTCTATCCCTAGGGAGTTTTAAAGAAACTGCATTTTCTGCTCCCTTGTGGCGAAAAATATCGTTTGCACCATGGAAAATAAAAGATAATTCTCTCCTCGTGCAATTACAAACCTCGGGGTTTTTTCCGATGTGCAAATTTCCCTTGGTGCAAAATATACTATTTCGTCACAAAGGAACAAAAAATACAGTTTTTCGAAAACTCCCTAGGGAGTGAAACTGCGTTTTTTGTTCACGTGTGACGAAAAATATTGTTTGCACCAAGAAAAATAAAAGAAAATTCTCTTCTTAGTGCAAAATATACTATTATTCAATTGTGTAACATTTCTTTGAGGTTTTTAGTGCGGCAATAAATATTTTATTGTTTTTTTTTTTAATTTTGTGAGATTGTTCTTTTACGCGCATTGAAAACACATCTATTTCTACTCTTAAAAGTGGGATGAAAATAGAACTTTCTTTCCCTTAGGAGAAAATTAGTATAACTGAAAAAATTGGCAATTCTAGATTAGCCTGAAATTGCTACACTCATGTAAAATCAACAAATTTTCTCTCTAGTTGTAGAATATATTATTTCCCGTATTTTCAAACACATTTTAAGTGTATAATTAAAAATCAATCTACTATAGGTAACACTGAAAATATGAAACATGTGACATAATTATGAAATTGCTAAACTATCAATAATATATTACGCAAAAAGGGAGATGAAATCAGGAATCCGTTTTCCCGATTTCGGGAAGCTTAGCTTGTTCAGTCCGCTCGGGAAACGGATTTCCGATTATTTTCAATGTTGCGTACGATATTTTTCGTCACTCGGGGAGGAAAAGAAAAAAAAAGCCCTTTTCCTCCCTAGGGAGTTTTCGGAAAACGGCATTTTTCCCTCCCTCGTAACGAAAAAGAGGTATTAATACCAATTTTTGTTTATTTTTAATAATTTTAATTAAGAAAAAATTTTTGCGAGTTAAAGTTTTTTATAATTTTTTTAAAATTATTTCATATAACAAACAGGATTTTAAAAATATTAATATTTTAGTCATTCCGTTCGTGAAATGTTCTATTTTTCGTTCTTTTTAAGAATACTTCATATGTGGAATTAACCCGTAAGTGGACGCGCACCGGTCTTTTCCCCGCCCTTTTTAGTTTTTCGCATTTTTGACCCATTTCTCTTATGGGACGTATATGTTTTGAACTAACGTAAATTAATTTCGGACTTTTATGAAAACTATTCCGTAGCTAAACATGTAATTTGATACACATTTAATGTTAAAAAATGCATTCGAAATAAGTATCGGTCGATTTGACGTTGATTGAGTGGATTTCGGTCGAGTGGACGTTGCGCGTCCACTAACGTAGTTCAAATTGCTCTATGCTTTTTCTTATGATAAAATGTTAAATTTTCACGAAATGAGTTTAAAATAAGGTAAAATGAATTAGAATGAAATAAAAAAATATAACAAACAAAAAAACTATATGAAAAAGTGTAAAAATTTAATTTGTCTTAAGTATACGTTTCACTCTATATTTAATATATTCGTTAATATAAATACATATTTTACTTATAAAAAAATGTTAATAATTATTTCTTGCGTTTTAAATATATTCATCATGTATTAATAATAATAATTTACAATCATTATACAGACATTTTAAACAATTTTACATGCAAATAAATATCGATAATTATTTCGGTCGAAAAGACTAATGCGCGCCCACTAACGTAAGTTTTTTTCGCGCGCCCACTCCCGGGTTAAAAAATGTTTTATCCTGAAAAAAGTTAAATTGTAGAATTTATGATATAATCATAAAAATTAATAATTATTGTACTTAACAATATATTTTTATTATAGTTTTATAAAAAAGTCATCAGGTAAGTTAATGAAATGTTAGTTTGCCTTGTTATATCCTGCTTATTAAAAGCATGTTCACTTTGCCGGATTATTTGGATTGAGTTATTTTTTGTTCTCACTCTTTCTTAATGGCACGTTTGAGCAAGAACAATATTTTATATTAAAAAGGAACAGACAATTCACTCCACATAAGACTGTCTTTTATTAATATATAAAATCATATAAAATATTATTCTTGCTCGAACACACCATAAATGATATGTAATAAAGGAGCGCAAAAAGAATTGAATGGATCGAGTCATCGAGCTCGAATAATCCAGTTTAGCAAACATGCTATAACAACTTGTATATCCATAATATGGCGCGAATTTTAAATCTGGAGTATTTATTTATAACATTATTCTGCCTAATTTAAAGAGTATTTTACAAATAATTTATGCATTATTTGTATTATTCATATTTTTCGATTGTTTCTTTCGACAGCAATAACATAATTAACAAATTATGTTATTGCTGTCAAATTTCAGAACTCAAAGTTGTTATATATTTGTTTATCATTCTCTGCTTTTCTAATAGTGACAGAAATCTAGTGAATATATAAAGAAGAAAGAATAACCCTAGACTAACACGTGGGTTGTGTACAGTCTTCGTCAACAATCTCGTAAAATAAGTTGGTCAATCGTCATAAACAGACGTACACTCTGGCGAAGAAATCGTGCATTTTCTCCCAGATCGCAACACGACTGACTCTCATATTGCAGTTGATGGACGTGCTTGCAAGTGGTACAGTTATTTGCGCACAGTTATCAAGAGAAATCGTTTATTTTTACTTGGCAAACACGTAAGTCGTGCAATTTGATATTGCTTTTTCTTTCAATTCTAATTCTAACCTGCAAAAAAAAGTTGTCAAAAGCAAATTGTGATGAAATTGTGCAAAGATTCCGCGAGAAAAGAGTGAAAAAAAAGCGCTCCAAAATGCAATTCACGACTCAACTCGCCACCTTAGTTACAAGTTCCAACCATGCAAAAACATCGCATTGCAACAATATGCTCGCATAATTGCGTCGTCGTAGGCACTTGGTGGACTTGATTTGCAACACGTTTTGCAACATATTGCGCGACTTTTGACGTTTTTACTTCGTCGCGACGAAGATGATCTTCGTAGACATAACCTAAGCATAACATATTGTTTGCTAGAAGCTCCATTTGTTTTGCTATTTGGCTCAAACAAATTTAACTTGTTGGAGCACGTCGTTGAAATCAAGTCAAAACTTGCTTGCAATTAAGTTATAGTCACCAAGTCGCGGATGAAATTGTCAGTTTTGTATGGATCTTTATTTATGTTTGTTTTGTGTGTATTTGTTATTGCAAATGTCGATGATTTGATTTATAAATAAGGATGGTTTAATTTTGGGCTTTGAACTTGAAATAGGATAAATGTAAGAATAAGTGGCGATATGGGATTTTTCGTATATGTGTATTTTTAAAGAAACCAATCGAAAGTTCAAACACGTGTTACATCATGATTCCGTGAAAAGTTATTTTGGTGCCTTATGAAGCACATGTCATCAACCAAATTTCCATTTGTTTTTATTTTGAAATATTTTGTTTAATTATTACGTTATTATTAAGAATAAGTCAATTATTTATTTATGTTCAAACAGAAAAATTCGTCGCGATAAACATTATCTTACGCTTTCCAACGTTTTTTTTTCTTTTTGCATTAAATTTTCCAATTTTAAATATATATAAATATATATTGAAAACAACTTGGAAAAAGTATAAAAGTAGATATTTGAAAACATAATAAATTACACATCACATGACAAAATGTTTTTATTGAATATTAAAAAAAAAACTTGTTTATAAAATATAGTTTCATTGTATTTATCGACTTTTTGCTATAAATGAAATTCTTATTTACTTTCGAGTTTGATTGATTAATTATTAATAACAAATAAGTGCGTTTAATTTAATGTAAAAGTAAAACAGTTTTCTATGATGTAAAGTTTCGAATATCTTTTCTATAAATGAACATTTATTTTGTAATATTTATTTTCTAGTTCTAGTTTTCTTATATAGAAACGTTAATTTCGGTTATATTTTACCAATATAGAACAAATGCGTGATTGAATATTTTCAATTGCTTATCGTAATACTGATAAAAACACATTTTGTAATAATATTTGTTTATCGCTGCGACAAATTTGAACGTTAATATGTAACATCAAGTTCAATGTTTTTATTATTCAATGGATCGGTAATTTATTATTAATTTAATATTTAAAATTAAAAATGTAATTTAAAAATAAATTATTTTGCAGATGTATTGATCAACAGTAAAAATCATCGATTGAAAAGGTGTGCAAGAGAAGATCCGAACAGCATTGTCGACTTGCAAGTAGGTCCGTCAAACTGATTAAGCGTCCTGAAAAACGGAGGCTACTGTCCACGTCCTTGGGAGCTCTATGTGCGCCAAACCACTATCACCGAGCACCAACAACGCCTTGCCAGTCAAAATTTTGAACTCGGGACCATCATCGCGGAATATTCCCTTGGTATTGAAACGGCCCAGTCGACGTCACAAGGACCAAAATGCGCAACGAGATCACGGCCGCAGTTCTGTTCTTAGTTCGGCTAATCGAAAAAAGCGAAAAATTTAGTCAAGATCAGCTCGAATGCTTTCGTGAAAACCTCATCCAACTTTTGACAAAACGTTTTAAAAATCATTGGTTTCCAGATCAACCGTTCAAGGGACAAGGCTATCGGTATCGTATCTTTTATTATTTATTCAACTGAATAATCTAACTAACTATACTAACTACAAAAACGTTAGTTATTAAAAATAGTATTAAATGACATAATTTGAAAGTTGAAGTGAAAAATGTTGTTACAAAATTATTATCTTTTAAAATAATAAAAACTAACAAAAATAAATACTCTAAATATCATTTAATCTATATTTATTAACCTTATTAAACGAAATAATCTATTAATTAAAAATGTTCCAATTATTTGTGTGCTTAAATTTTATTTGCTTTTAATTACATCATTTAATACTGATAATTTAATAAGCTTTTATTTTTATAATAATAAATAATTAATTTTCTTTCCATTAAATGAGTTGATAAACCTAATGTATACAATACTTGCAGGTGCATTCGTGTCAACGGACATAATCGTAAAGATGAAATGTTAGAAAGTGCAGCAAATGCCGCCGGCGTTAAATACGAGGACTTATCGTTACCGATTGAACTCACATTGTGGGTCGATCCTAATGAAGTGTGCTGTAGATTCGGAGAAAATCGCGGCTCGTATTGTACGCTGGCGTCGTTTGATGATGACAAACCGAAGAGCATTGATGACGAGAGTACAAGCAATAACGAGGATTCCGATGTGTCGTTTGAAGAACAGGAAACATCGTCTGAAACAGAGGTCTATATTTATCACGATCATTATTTTTAAATACTAATTACTAATTGTTATTCAAACAATTAAAAAAAAACAAACATTAAAAAAATTTAATTTTATATGACGAATATTTATTATTATCGTTGAAAAAAGAATACATTTTGCCTTGAAATACAATAATAATGAATATGATTATAATTCTCAAATCAATTATATAATTAAATTAATTGCAGAAATCGGACACAGCATCAACAACAACGGAAAAGTCATCAAAGTCTCAGTCTGTTCCTGAACGTAAAAATATGGCACTGATGAAGAAAATGAAAGCAAACCCGAAGTCGTATCAAAATTGCAGTCGATGGATAAATAATCAGCATCAACATCCACAGATTCACTCGCCGTTCCGCTATGTGCATCCGTCGCATCCGTGCAATCGTACCGGACCGCCGATGGCACAGCAGCCTTGGTTTAACGTAATGCAGCCCGCTTTCATCTGCGGCCCGTCGCCACCACCCTTCTTGGTTCCACGCGGAAAGCGCTTCAATCTGCATTCCATGCACGCGTCAAACCATCCTCGTCACTGCAAAATTGCTGTTAAGGTTTAACAAAAAATGCCCTCTTCTATGTTCTAAAAAAGTAAAGAAAAAGAAAAATATATATATATCCGTTCCTAAATAAATAATATTCTGAGTCGCATTACAAAATTCGTCATCGAATTCGGATTTGTCGAATGCGATCTCCGAATGAATTTGACTGTATATATCAATCACGACCAAAAATCGCATTTCACGCGTTGAGACACGTTTTTCTTGTCATTTTGTTCTTTTTTCTTCTTCTCTCTACTTGTTTCTTGACTATTGTTGTAATTTTAATCTTGTGCAATAATGAAAATTGTACATACAAAAGCAGATAATTCAAAAACAGTAAATGATGGTACAAAAAACAGAGGGCTACAATTATTACGACTTCGGCTTTTCTTCATGATTTTTTTCTGTGTATTTATTTTTTTCGCTAATTTAAAATTTAATTGTATAGTTTTCTCTTTTTTGATGCAACTCAATTGTTGCATATTTCATTGATAATCAAACTGAGTTATATTTAAAGACTTTGGTTTGGCAATTGTGTCTTTTATTTGTAAATCAAAATTGTTGGGTTCTGATGTTACGAAATGAAACAACGCCGATCCTCCGAATGCAAATTTTACAATTGAAAAATGCGATTAGTATTATGTGCAATGAAGCAATTTAAATTATTGTTATTCAAGTCATCATTGTAAATATTAGATCCAATTAGTTTATTACTTTTTGTTTCATTTTTTATAATATCATTTCTGTATTTTTTATATCCATTTAATAGATAATGTATAAGATAATCTGTAACGATAAACCATTTTCGCGATTTTTTGTAATTATACAAATTTTATGACAATGTTTTTGCAAAAAAAGAAAAAAACTAATGTAAAAAAATGATTATTTAAAAAGAAATGTTTTTTTTTCGTTGTATATAATATTAAGTGTTAATTAATGTGCATTCGGATGATTCCAAACACGTAAGCGATATGATTATTATAAACGCGAGATGAATACAAAACTATGCGAAGAAAAAGAAATCTTGGTGTCAGCAAACGATATTAAACCTGTAACCAAGGCATATATTTATAACAGATTTGTGCTACGCGCACCAGTTTATGCATTTTTAGTTTATAACTTGCAACAAATTTATATGGGAATCAATTATCTTAATAGTAATTATGTATTATTCATACAATATGCAACATTTTAAGAAACATTGTGATGCGAGTTTTTTCTTTATTCTTCTTCTTTTTTTCTTCTCACTGTTATTATGGTCAACATTGTTATCCGGATAGCAAAAAAAAGTCACGATCTCTGCTCAAACTAAAGATGAACTTCTAGAAATATTTAACAATGAAAATTTTGTTTTTCAAAACTGACGTTATTTTGCTATCTGGATTTGACTTTTAAGCCAATACTTCTGCGTTTGATATAATTGAATGAAAACTTGTATTATAAATGAAAGTTAAATTTATTCTAAGATATACATACAAATTCATCTGTACGACTGTTATCGAGAAAATAATTTTATTCTATTTTGTATATGTATATTGTATTGCGAGAACAATTTTGTTTAGAATATTAAAATTAGAAATACAATTTGAGACAAAATACAATTTCTGCGTGCCACGCACTTATATATTTCGGAAACTGATCTAAGTGTAATGGCCTTACTTAAATGAAATTTATTCTAAACAAATTGCAAAAAATGGAAAATTGCAGACAAACAAATCTGTGTATTGTAAATACGTTGTATTTATTTTGATAAATGAAACTATCATTGTTCAATATGAAAAAAAAATCAGTTTCCATCAACAAACAAGAGTAGATAGTAATCATTTTCTGCTATCTGGATAATGTAAACCCGCATTGCAAAACAATCAAACAATTTTTAAAAACTATTTTTTACATATTCGTATTTTAACACATCTTATTACTTTCCGTATTACTTGATAAAAGTTTTCGATGCAAAATTTTCGCTAGTAAAGCAGTTTTATGAAATACAGAGATAAATGTCTTATTTTAATTGTAAAAAAGTTAATTTAAATTGAATAGCAAACATTACACTTTTATCAAGTAATTTAGATGATTGTAAAACAAATAATTGTGGTGTTCTAAAGCAAGAAAGACTCACATATAAAAATGAGTGACTTGTTATTTTAGAAAATATTATAGTGCAAATAAAAGATTTATTGAATGTTACACATATATTTATCATTTTGATGAAAAGGAATAGTATAAACAAATAAAATATATACAAGATTTATTGCAAATGTATGTTGTTTTATATATATACAAATATGTCGGGAATATATATATATTTAATAATTCAAAATCAAAAAGATTTGATATATTTACACACAACACTCAAGCTTACAAAAATAACGCAAAATTAATACTTTTCTATCCTATACGCTCGGTTAAAATGGCTCTTTATTTGATTTGCTAATGTTAATTCTATATGTGTTTAGATATTATAGATATTATTGTTGCATTATTGTTATGTAAAATTATATCAACATTTTAATCTACTCAGTCACTAAAAATGGTATATAACATTGCTGAATCAATAAATAATTTTGCAAATTGAACAAGGATTTTTTGATCTTCTTTTTTGTACATGAAACAGTTATAACGTATAAATTTAATGAAACATTTCTAAAAGTCAATTATTTATATCTTTTAATCAAACTTAGAAAAATATATTTTTTATCAAATTATAAACAACTTTTTGTACAAACTGAATACAATTCAAAATTTTTAAAAAGGCTAATTTGTAGAGTTGTGGTCCCAGAATATTAGATGTTTTAATGAATTTTTCAGTTTTTTGTGGATTTTTGGATGTCTCATGAGATATTTGAAAATTTCATTTTTTTTCTTATGAGTTTTTGACGTTATCAGGAAATTTCGAATTTTTGTTAGTAATTTTCGAATATTCCACGAAATTTCAACTTTTTATGATTTTTTGATAAAATTTCGAGTTTTTCATGATTTTTGGATTTTTTAAATGAATTTTGTATATTTTCATAAATATTTGAAAATACATTTCAAAATATCTTTTTTACCAAATATAGATTTTATGTATTTCACATAAATATTTTTAATATTACTTCAAAATATAATATTGATAATGAGGTGACTAATATTAATTTCACAATTTTTTTAGACACAACAAAACTGAAACGCACGCGTATATTTTTTATAGTAAAAATAATCAAACTATGTCAATTTTTAGAAATATCTTACATTTATTATCGCTATAAAATATTACAAAACTAGGTTGACAAATGTATGTTAATAATTATTATATGAAGTATATTTCATGTATTCCAATTGGAAAAAGTATAGATAAAAAAGGACTGTTGTTACATATTATTTATACTCTTTTGTCCAAAATTGTTTCGTAATTTTCACAATAATTTTTACATATAATTTTCCAAGTCCAAGCGTAACTTCATCTTTATATCCTCATTTTATTATGTTTATCCGTAAATGAATTCATGTTAATTATCGATTTACTTTCATTTATAGATATACTAATAAAACAGATAAATAAACACGAAATTACTTTTAGATATTTATAAAAACGGTTCTCCTTACATCAGTTAATCAAATTAAAGAATTGAAAAATAACCCTCAAAAAATATAAAAATTATTTTGGTTTGGTTTCCTGGTCATTGACATATCTAATATAAATTTCTTTCTCGTCATTCGCACTTGGTGGATATTCCATTTCATGTGTATTGGAAACTCCAATTGCCAAAACCGAACCGTCATGACTAAAACTAAGCGACACAACTCCCGCGTTATATCGATGAAATTGGCACAATCTTTTTTTGTTAAATCCATCCCAAATATTGACAAAGCCATCCGAGCCACCGGTCGCAAATGTATTGTACAACGAATGGAAGCTAATTGCATTCACCGGATAAATCAGTTCAACATTGTTGTCTTTGATTCGGTGACATTTAAAGGCATACTTTTTCTTTTGTGCTTCCGGACTTGTGTCAAGATATTCTACCGCTACTCTTCCTTCAATGCTACTTAAAACATATCCCTAAAATACAGATAAATTATTGATATTAATAAGAAAGATGAATCAATAAAGATAAATAATTAATAAAAAATTATATATTTTAAAATGACGTACTTGTTCATTTGGAAAGCCTTTAATACATCGAGTTTGATATTTAAGACTACTTTCACGTCTTTGACAAGCACTAGCCATATTTCTTAAGTCCCAAATGGCAACTTTTCGTTTTGCTGTTCCAACAACAAACTTTTCACCACAAACGGATAAAGCAAATACAACATCTGGTTGAATATAAGTTCCTACGCAAGTTGGAGTTCTTGTGTCCCATAATTTAACTGATGCATCCCATGAACCAGTTATAATGGCATTTATTGTGCTACAGTATTCAATTTTTCGGATTGGTTTATCATGTGATCCTATAATACTTTCTGAAGAAAACAAATTTCAATTTAACGTTTCCTCCTTAATTCAATGATTTTAACTAATCAAACAATAAAAATAATTTAACCAAAATTTGTATTGTTAATATTTACCTGTATTACTGTTAATATCATACATTTTTAAAGTGTTTCCTAAACCACCACTAAAAGCGTGAACAGCATCCTGAAATAAAGAATTTATTGTACTACTTCTTACTACTTAACGTTATTTATGATAAAGTTAAATATTTCCTAAATTATATTTAAAATTAATCAATTTAAAATAATTAGTATATTAATACATAATGAATTACCTGAAAGGCAACATCTAAAACGGGCATATCATGATTGTATTTTAATCTCATTGTGTTTGTAAGAATGTCATACAGTCGCACTGTACTGTCCCATGATGAAACTAGTAAGAACTGTGTTGAATTCGGCCCAAATTCAACGGCAGATATACAATCAGTAGGTGGAGATTTTAATTTAAACTCAGTTCGAGATTCCATTGTGATCTGAAAATCATTTAATATAAATATTGATAACAATTTGACACTTTCTTATACATTAATATTTACATTCATTTGACAAAGTTTTTTTAATATTAAACTATACAACTAAATATAACATTAATATAATATTTGAAATATACAATATGAATATATTTATTTAAACTTTATTTATAATTATAAATAGTTATGAAAAAGTATTAAATAGAAGTACAAAATCCGGTAAAAACAGATATTGTTATTTATACTAATGAATAATACCTTGTGTAACTTATGTATTTTTTTAAAACAAACAAATACAAATATTTTCCGTATTTTCAGGTATATATATTTCAAATAATACCATAACACAAAAACGTTGTTTACCTTTATAATTAGGTTATGTCACTAAAACTAACAGTCGGTCCGATGTTCTCAAAATCTCAATACAAGTTATAACACAATCCAAAACGGAGCAATTTGTTTACGTATCCGGTATCCGTCTGCTAAATGTGAGCATTCATAATAAAGTATTCTATTCTTGTTGCTCTTAACTTTTAGAAAGAGAAGGCATCATTTAAATTATTAATTATTTTTGAGTTAGAATAACTTGTTATTTTGATTTTGAAATTTTTTGAAAATGTATATATTTGTAACATTTCTATTTAATTTTTATTTAATTTTTCTTAAGTTAATCTTATCGACAATTTGTCGGTAAAGAAAGCTGCACTCTTGCTTAGTTGCTTTCTAGCGGAGATCTTCAAAAGTGACTTTGTTGTTGACGGTTGGCGCGAGAATATGATAAACACGTACTTTTTTTTATCAAATTTATAATAACGTCAACGTAAAAATTTGTTGGATTTTACAACATTTTAAAGAATTTTACACATCAGTTCAAAGGTAATCTTTTTTTTTTATAAAATAAACATTTTTTTCTCAACTGACAACGCTGGCATTATTACACTGTAAAAAATCGTCAAAGAAGTATACACATTGTTGTGTATAATTCGATTAAACTTTACACAAAACACAAAAAAATTCATCAAATTGTGTGAATCAGGAAACTGTGAAAATTGTTCTCCAAGTTACACAATTTCTGTGTAACCATTTAACACAAAAATAGTGTGAGTTCATATTTAAAAACTCAATCGCATTAATTTTGACATTATGAGCAGTGAAATTGCATTCTATACGTAGTAAAGTTATTTACTT
>JABFPJ010001293.1:0-27074 GCA_022817425.1 Gryon sp. ZL-2020 | reverse complement strand
ATTATTTTTTGTTCGATCATATAATTCTCCCAGAACTAAAGAATGAAACAGTATATGTTTTAATTCTTAATACATTATTAAATAATTTAAAAATAAAAAAAACACTAACTCCGGTGTAGCAGATCTTAAGAATCACCTTAAACAATTATACACTTTATTAATTGAATAATGTAATACTTGATTTGACTGCTTTTATTTTGAATGTGATCAAACTAATAGCCGCCAGTTGGAGTGGTGCTTTCTCGAAAGTAATGTTCGCGAGTAGTATATAAGGACCAAGACAATTTACTTATTGTATGTGTTTATTTATGTAAGTGTTTGCTATTATATAATTGTGTACTAAATATGTATAATCAATTACTTATAAATCATAAATAATCAACTATTACTATATCAAGTTTTTCACTAATAATGTAAATTTAAAACAAAAAATCTTGTGTTGTTGTTGCCGTCATAACAAAAAGTTGATAGTTAGATTAGAAAAATGCTGTTTTTTCTGACACTGTTAAAATAATAACGAATAAAAAAGTAGTCCAATTATTATTTTACAACAAAAATAGTCAAGCGCAATACTATATGGCATTTTTCTTAAATAAAAAATAGCAAGATAAAATCATCCTTTTAATAACTAATTTTGCAATAATGTATATAGCAATTAATTCAAGATTTTAAAGTATATCCTCAATTAACAAGAAAAGTATATGCATATTTAACAAGATCTTTCTCTCAGTATAATATATTCTATTTTTTGTCACATACGCTAAGAAAACTAACATATAATAAATTACTGTTTAAACAGTAACTGGACTACAAAATTCTCATTAACCGAAAAAATTCTATTAAAAACTAGAAAATTTAGAGTCTTAACATACATTTTTATTGAATTTTCCAAGGATTTTTCTACGTGAAAGGCAAATTTTTACTGTTTTTGACAGGAACTTTTGTGTTAATGGGAATTCTGTGGTGAATTTACTTTTTAAACAGTAATTTATTGTATATTACTTTTCTTAGTGTATATTCGTTACCAATCATACATTTTTATGCGCAAATGTAATATATAGTATATTTTATATCAAGGGAGACAAACACAGAAATTCGCTACCTCGTGCGAAGTTTAAAATCTGAGTGAGTAACGAAAATGGTTTTTTATTATATTTGATATAAAATTGAATAGACATAATATGCTGAATTTGCAGACTAAATTTTTTTTTCATATATAAATTTAGAAATGTTGTATTAAATCCATAATTTAGTTATTAGAACTTTTAATTTCATATTGTTTTCAAGTTGAAATTTAACATGAAATTTGTTTAATTGTCAAACTTCTGTATATTATATGCGGATAATACGATTACGTATCTTGACACTAATACAATTGTTTTGACCTTAATCCAAATACAATAATTATGAAATTATTCTAAAGTAGAGCATGCATTTCATGACCATATACTGTTCAATAAATTTATCTTTAATCTGCGAGTGGGCGCCCATTATTCTGACCTCTTTGTTTATCAACGAAATTTTCACTTGGCTATCTTTGTCTGTTAGGTCAAAAAGACCGATGCGCGTCGACTCGCAGGTTAATTAAATTAAAATACATAATCAGCTTTTTTGTTGATATTTAACTTGTACAACTTAATTTGAGCGGAAAAATTTATTGTTACAAAACACATTCACTACATCCTTTCAATAAGTTTTAAGCTTTTTTAATCTTACATTCGCAAAAACTATAAATTCACAAAGAAGAATTAAAACTACACGCAAAATTAAATTACATTAAAAATTACTATACTGTACATTAACGCTGACATAAAAATAGTTTGCTTACATTTTTATAAGCACTGTTTACTTTCAAATTAATAGAATTATAGAAAAATTTGTCATACAGTATAGTAAAAATTGCTATTCCGTATCACAAATTTTTCTATAATTCGAGTATTTTGAAAGTACAGATTTGTAATAATGTAAACAAAATATTTCTATGACAGCGCTGCTGTACAGTATAGTAATTTTTAATGTAATTTTATTTTGCGTGCAGTCTAACAGTCTATATTCCTACATTTCATCACTTTAGTATAAGAAAGAGATAGGTTTCGATTTTATTTATGATTTGTTTTTACATTATGATTGTACTTTTAGTTTATATGATGATAATGTACGTTTCAGGTATATTTATGAAATTATGCTTTCATGTTTCTTATTCAAATAATATCCAAAAGATAATTGCGCGTGTAGTTAATTATTATTACTTCATGAAATGCTTATACAATTTATATGCACTACATATTTACAAATAATAAATAACATTGTATGAAATAATTTTGAAGCAATTTTTCAATTTTAACAGTTTCTAAATATTTTTTCAAAACATTTTATACAAGTCTAACTCGTTTAGAAAAACATGCAGTAGAAACAGACGTGGCATCAATAAACTATCAAAAAAATCTTCTGACGTTTTTGTTGCGGTATTTTAACATTGACCTGCGTTTCTTTGAAATAATGATTATTACGAATTATCATACTTGAAGGCCAACGTAACTGCTTTGCGAATTACCATTATTCATCGAACTTATATCGTCAAGCAAAGAAGACGAGCAATCAAGCGTCGAACGAGGTAGTTACCGCGAGGCTACTCTCATTCTGATGTGTGCAGGACGCATAACACATGCCACACTAAGATCAGATTGACAAGTAATTTCAATTTACAACGAACAACGGCGACACTGACGTCAAAGAAGAACCGCATCGCAATGCAGCGCAACAATGATTGCGTAGATGCTATAATGTCTAAAAAAGTATCTCTATATTTATATAATCGAAGAAAATAAAGTATGTTATTCATAAAATACGCATAAGGCTACTGATTCCAATTATACACAAAATGCTGTTATTGAAATATCGAAATAAGTTTTTTTATTTACATATATTAACCGTTTATTTTAATGTATATTTAATTTGTAATTAATGTGATTACTTTCTTCTGTATGTGTTTCTAGGACTCAGCAAATGTAATTGACAAAAAAGTAAAACATAATGTTTCAATTAATCATTTTAACAAATCATTCCAATTATACTGTTAATTGAAGAATGTAATAAAAAAGAAGAAGAATTTAGAACCAGAAGAATAGAATAAGATACTTGAGTCACAATTGAACAGTAGCAAAAACTACGACAGATCTAATCTTCTGTGTAAAGGAAGAAAGAAATATAGGCAGCTGGTTGATCACGCTTGATCGGGTACGCAGCAAAAGTGGTGGTAGACGTGAGCAGGTCCAATGAAATTGAGCGTTGTAATAAAAAGGGAATCGTAATTTTATTCTTTATTGGAGAATAACTAACAAAATGATGATAAAGAAAATCATCTATATCACTTATTTATCAAAATGCTCTTCAATGTGTAAAAAACAAAAACTTGTAAAAGAACATTAGCTAGTACTCACAAGTGTAAGTTAGTTAAAAAAATCAATAAATAATTTGTGAATACGAACTTATCGAAATAAAGAAGTGGTATTATTATTATCATATATTGAGCAGTTTTGAAAAACAAACTAATTCTTGTTAGAAAATAATTTCGGAGTCAAATGTTACATAATTACTCATTTCAATTAATAACATTTCATTGACTTATACATATTTAATCGATTTCTAAGGTAAATGTAACACGAAAATATTGTATATATATATATATATAAAGAAATCATGGTTCAGAGACTTTAAAACTGTTGAAATTGTGTTTGTTAATTGATATCGTGTAGTAGAGAAAAATGTTTCATGAAAATGTAAATATTTTTAGAATTTTCATACAGTTTTTGTTCTGTAATTTAAAGCACAACTTAATGTCAATGTTGAAATCGTGTGTGATATCAAATAAACGCCTTTGTTTCAATTTATTTATTGCCGTAACTTTCACGTGGACAGCTTTCATGTTTGCAACTGAACGAAGTAAAATATCTGTAAATATGGTCCAGAGTAATTCTGATTCTCCTCGAATTTAATTCGTTAACTTACACATTAAATTGTATTTAAAAAATTTTAAAAAAGTTCTATAATTTTTTATATTATATGAAAGCACCTGTATTAATATTACTTAATGAAAGAACAATATCTTACAACTTTTTACATTCTGAATAATCGTAAATAAGAGAATAATGAAAAGGTATACAATAAATTCTAAGTCTGTAAACAATTATACAATTTATAGTTACAATGTTACACTTTACTTAACGTATACTTTTAAATATTTCTTTATTGTATTAATGACTCCATTAAGATTAATTATGTTACTATTGATTTTTTCACATTTTTGATTTACCACTAAACATTAAGTTTCTTTACAAGAATTTGTCAAAATAAATTGCAATAAACTTAAAATGATTGGAGACATCTTTTCCTGTCAAAGATTTTATTTTAGTAAATTATTAAGTCGGTTTTTGCTTTTCTTTGCAAATGAATTAATAGTAGCTTTCAGATTGGTAACAAGTTTTACACAATATGTGTTTCTATTGAAAAAAGGAAAAAAGCTAAATAAACTAATAATAATCCAGCATGGATATTCTTAAGATAATATATCTCGAATAGCTGTTTACTTTCGACAAAGCGTAGCGCAGGAACCCATCTTGAATAATGATTACAACGTGGATGACCTTTCACGTCATCATGTAATTGGTGTGAAAATGAATTCGTTGTTATCATGCTTCGTATTATTTCATAGGAAACTGACGCCGCGTTCATTTTAGCATTGCGTCTCAGCTTAGCTTCCCTCAAGTCAGTGTATCGTCGTCTCTGTCTGTAAATCTCGCGTGCTCGCAAACATCTCATATTATATCCACGTCCCACGTATATTCCGCGAATCTTTGAATTTGTGTAATCCTGCAAACATTCTTGACATTTTTGCGTTCAAGTGCACGAATCCAAAGTGAATTTTGAATAAAGCGAATGTCATTTGAATACATATACGTATGTTTGAAAACGGAAATCAATGCTTAATTATATTCCAATGCAAAATAATAGCTGGTTGTCGATTAGTCGCAGACGATGTGGAATAAATGTTTCAAGACCCTTTCAGAATTACGCTTATGCCCATGCTTTGAGTAAATAAAGTTCGCATCTATAGAACAAGGCATAGAAAATTGTCAAAGGTGACTCTTAGGAGTCAGTTACACCGTTGAAAGAGGTCAAAATGCTGAGAGAAAGGGAGTTATTGAGAACCAAACGAAAGGGAACAAAGAAACAAGAAAGGATGAGGAACGAACGAGCAGGAACAAGAGTTCCGTCGCGTAACATTTTCATAACCTCATGAAGAACGAAGTCTTTCAAGCTGCTGTTCTATAATGAAAGCCTCTTGGCAGAACTCATCCGCCAGTCATCGTTCTCCGCGAACATGGTTTCTATGTTCTTGCCGGTTACGTTTCACCTTGCTGTGAACGAAGGAATGATATTTCACATTGTAGCCTGTGTCGTTAACGTCTATATTATGCCATTCACATTGCCATCTAGCTTTTTATTTCAAACTTTAACAATTAAATCCCCAGCTAAAACCGACAAAAAATCAAAACAATCTATTATTTGACTGTTAAGAACAAGCAAATTTAATATAATACACGCAGAGCTTATATTTAGTAGAGTTTAATTTAAAATTAATGCTGTTGGTTTTAAACAATTACTTTATTAATGTAGAATATCATAAAAAAATAATTAAATTTAATATATTACAGTTTAGAAGTAACGAAATAATTTTCATAAGCAAAAGTCTGGCACGTGTCCAAGAAATCGAAGCAGATTCAATCCTATACTTTATTTCGGAGTAAACCCCAATTGTCATCTTTATATTATAAGTGTTGAAAGTACGCAATGACATAAATCCAATTCGATTTTCAATTTTCTTTTGTCAGCCTGAATCAGATCGCAAACTTTTTGGTAGCATTATTTTAACTCATTTATCCTTTCTACTCTTTCTGTTACACTCTAAAATATAATTAATACACACTGCCGCAGTTGTAATATTACATTAAACATAATATATCGGAATGACATGACATATACACCGCAAAACATCGGATTACAATTAAATTCTACAATATGTTATATTATTAGGTGAATGATTGATTATGAATGAGATGTGTCAATATAATACAACATTGTACCATCGATAATGTAAATTTGATGTTACTGTCAGAAACACTTTTCAAGTTATTATACTATATATTTGTGGCGAAATTAAAAATGATATGAAACATTTTTGTTGAAAACAAATAAAACGTCCTATTTTAGCCGAAAACTTTTTTTGAGTTTTGTTTAAATCTTTTTCCTTAGAAGCAACCTATTTGATTTGAAACTAGGTCAAAATTGGGATCGATGTACAAACACAAATAATCTGTCATATGTGTGCATTCAAGCGTATATATAAACCTATTTATTTGAAATTATCAGCTGATCTGTGCCGAATAAAATGAATGTTTCCTCTTTAGTTTCAGATCGCGTGCAAATTTATGAAAGCAAAACGCAAATCCTCAACATTTTGTTGGTGTATTTATCTAATAGAAATTTTTAGCTCAGTCATACGTGTTATCTATATTAAAATTTTCCCATTAATTATTCGAATTAAATTTAGTACCAGTATTCAAGCATTTAAATCAGATTTGATTTAAATCATATTTGTAAAATTTTTTTAATTTTACGTTTACATTCTATTTAATGCTCTATCATCTTTCATCTATGCATTTTAATTTAAAATTTTCAATCGCAATCACAA
The DNA here is from genome assembly GCA_022817425.1 of Gryon sp. ZL-2020. NCBI lineage: Eukaryota > Metazoa > Arthropoda > Insecta > Hymenoptera > Scelionidae > Gryon > Gryon sp. ZL-2020. The sequence continues at coordinate 20,323 of JABFPJ010001293.1, read as the reverse complement.
TTATATAAAAACAATAATGAATACTTAATGTTAATAAAGAAACTTTACTCCGATTTATTATAAGTAAATTAATGTATAACCGCAAGAAATAAAGATATAAAATGAAAATCTTCTTCACACTATATATTTACTGTTATGAATAACCACAATAAGAACCACAGAGAATATTTTAATTTCAGATTAACATGAATAATTAATGGAATTTATAGAATTTAATATTAAAGAAATATAATACTACTATGTAAACATGTTCACAAATATTTAAATATTAAATATTAAATTTTAAATGTTAATTAAATATTAATTTATATATATTTTAAATTCTACATTAAATACTTTTTTGTATATTCGTAAATAGAAGCACTTTACCATTAAAATTATATTTGAAAATACTAAGTTAAAACAATTTAAGTATAAAAATTTATTTGGCATAGAAATTTACTTAATACTGCAAAATTGTGTAGTTATCCATTGTTTTTTGAACAGTTTTGTAGCTAGAATAACGTCTAAACTAATAACAATGAACCTACTACAAGTTTCTGAAACATTTGTATATGATAATCTCGAATGATTAGAAGAAAAACGTATTACGGAATTCCTTTCAAAACTAAATGCATCAATAATGAGAAATTTATAATCTAAAAAAGAAACAATTCTTTATTAGAAATTATTATACCTAATTTAAAAAGTAATATGTTTAATTAAATTCAAATTCATATATCAAAGAGAAGTTAAGTTTTATTAAATATCAGCAATTTTCATAGACTTAACACAATGTATAAGTAAATTAATATATAATTTCATACGTACGTCTCTGATATATAAATAAATCAGAAGTATAAACTGAAGAAAAGTGCTAAATACTTATATTGTCGAGTACATTACAAACGAAGATAAAAGAAAGTTAAAACATTTTTGGTAGTTTAAACAGAAACACAATTCAGGAAAATAATGCATTCAACAATCGTTCACTAATTTTGTCATAATTTGTATTAATTTGAACATCAATCACTTAATCAACATAAGTAACTCCCTTTCTAAACAAAATATGTTTTGGAAGTAAGTATATAATCAATATGGATTTATGATCAAATCAGTTTCATAAATTCATGTTTGAAAATGATAATTACTTCGGAAACTGTATTAGATAGCTTATAATAATGTAATAGAAATTCAACTGATTTGATCATTTCTATCATGGTTAATAGTTAACAATTTAACCTCAAAATTTAGCAATTTCGGAAAGCTCAATCAATAATGATGTAACTGAATAAACACCACTTATTAAGACGGGAATCCGCATAGTACAATTTTCTTTTTGGCGCTAAAGGACACATTATCTCCTTTATTTAAATTGTTGTCAATTTTATATTTTTGAAAATCATATTTAATCATCAAGTCCTACTCTTTTTAAACGTAAGATGTTTACCCAAGAAAGAAATTGCCTAGAATTTGACTACTTCAAACTAGATTCTAGTTAGACTTTGACCAGATTTGCTAGATTAGGTATTACTGTGCAGATACTTGCCAGTTTTAGAACCGAAAATACTATTGTCTGAGGTACTAATCAGTTACTAGCTAGTCTTTAAACCGACTTTACTAATGCATTTTATTTCAAAAAATGGACTTTTCTATTTAAATTACACGATGATTATTCTGAAACAGAACTCTTGCATACAAACTGTAGTATTTTCACTAATCAAGGTACTTTATTTAATTACGTGAAACTGAATAGTAAATATCTAGATACTGGTCAGTTAAACTAGGCCAATTTTGTGCTACTAAAATCTTTTCTCGATTTTAACATGAAAAACTGTTCACAATCTAACTAGTTACTTTAACATTTTCCAGAAATGTTTATTTATACAATTTTAAAAGCTGTTTTTGATATGTAAACAAGAAGTTTGCACTGGGTCACATAATTTAAGCACAATTTTGTTCTATTATTTACAGTTAATATATAATTGTATAAATATTCAAGTATATGTTAAATAAATTAAATCATTTCTACTTTTTTATACTACTATTTGCTATTAAATATTATATCTTATAGAGTTCTAAAATATTAGTATGCATGTTTTATTAATAATGTTTTCATTGTCTTGTAATTTATAAAAAATGATATACAATTACATTTAATACAAACTTGAAATAATTAAAAGCATATGACATTAAAAATTAAAGAAATTTCAAAAAGGAGAGTTTTATTGTTAATGATTATAAATGAATTATTTAATGTAACAATTATATATTTCTTAACATGAAAAATACTGCTTTTCAATCAAAAGTAAATTCTGGCCAGTTTCTAGCTTGGATCTAGCCAAATTTAACTGGTCTCTGAAGTCTTATTATTAATCCTTTATTAGAATTGCTGTTTTCAATGAGGCTCGTGGTCTACACTGTTAAAAATGAAAAGTAATATCAAGTTAAATCGAGTTAAATCAACTCGACTATCAGTTGAATTGAACGGATTTTAGTTAATTTAACTAATATATGATTTATTCAACTTAAAATAAAGTTGATTTTAAAAAATTTTTTAACAGTGTAGTGGATAAAGTGACCAAATTATACTATTGAAAAGCAGGACGAGAGTTCAATTCCCAAAATAAATAACATAATTTATGTGAGTTTTAAATAGACAAAAATATTAAATAACTCATAAAATGTGACTAAAAGAACAAATATTAACAACAAAAATTTAGTAAATAAATTTTTTAATATAAATTATATTAAAAATAGTTAGTGGTTCTATCCAAGCTCTGGACAGAGACCAGTTAAATCTGGCTAGATACACTTAAAAAACGAGGCTAAAAAATTATTTGGGTAGTAGGAACATCATTAAATAACGCATTATCGCCTGCAGTGGACGGTATGATATTCCATAACCTGATTATAATGATTATTCAAATTTATAAATAACATACTAAAATTAATATACACTATTGGAAATATGTGTTTGTCATAAATTGGAAGATATATAAGACGTATAAAATTGCTATTATACACTCAAAGCGACATCTGTGATTTTACAGTACGTTTTCCAGTTAATATCACTTTAAAATAACACAAGAAAATGTATTATTACAGTATTTTATTTGAAATGTACATTATTTAAATTAAAAATACAGCTCCACTGTGAAATCTATTAAGAATTAAAATATAGAAAGTAAACTTACTGTAATTTTACAATGTAAAGTTTTGAGTGTATACTTGATTAAGCTCTAATAATGCCTACTAATTCATGTCTTAACAATATATATTTATTCTCATTATATTGCTTTTATGTATTAAAATGTCGATGTATAATTACATAATTTATAATTTATAATATAATTTGTAACTTTAAATATGTTTCATATGAATCTTATTATTGACAATATAAGCTAATTTTAGAATTAATTCACTTCTAAGGTTATTTAAAAGTTCATGTCATATTATATCATATTTATGCGAACTTTAATAAGCATTAAATTTTTTATTATTGTATTTATTTCATTAATTTGAACGATGAATATAATAAAAAGTTAATACTTTTGTATTTGTTTTATAAAAAAACAACATATTTTCAACAGTATTTTCACGAAAGTAAATGTTGAGAAATGACTTCAAATAAAAATTCGAATAAAAATTATACTTTATTAAATTAATTATACATTCAGATGAGATAAAGACTCTCGTGACATAACTGCGACCATATTTCTTTTGTAATGGTAGCTGGGTTTGTTAAATTCAGGAGCATCATAAAGTTTCTAAAAAGATCTAGAGAATGGAACCGATGACGACTACCGCTGCGTGGCATCGATTTAATCGCCAGAGTAGCCTGAAGGGTGTGCCAGTAAGCACTGTCGGACATCGTTATTAAGCGCATATAAATTAGCATATAAATTGTCCCAGTGGCGGGTCTAACTCGACTTTAGACCGGCTCAGGTTCTGTGTAATATGAAAACCACCTACTATCTCTGAGTCGAATGGTAGCGCCGGCGTTTCAAGTTGCGCTAAAATATATGATGATGAGTCAAAGCATGCACATCTTTACATCTCACGTCGGATTACGAAACAAGAAAACAAGAAATATCTACGGTTTTCCGAGAGCATGTGTATTTTCGAATAGAGTAACTTGTCAGCGTGATAATTTACATAATTACACAATTTTTTTTTTTCGCTTGAATGAATATGAATTTTCATTCATACATTTCAAATAGTCCTAGTTTATTATAGAATGTCTATCAATTGATTATAATATTATATTTTTTTAATTATTGTATTTTACGCTATAGAAAATGTGTTAACATGTAAGTATATTTTTCACTTTTTCATTATATTTTGCATATTGAAAATTTATGTACACTGCGATTACATGAAGTATTTTAAGTTATGAAGTAATTTTTTTAATAGAAGGAGAATTAGTTAATTGTAATTTGAAATATGCTTTATGAACTATTTGTCCATGTATACATATACTAAATAACATTAAATGCTTAAAAATATACCACTTATGAAATTGTAATGTGGTATATTATGTATCTAGAGCGAGAATTAAGCGATTTTGAACGACCTTGAAATTAGTGGCATTAAAAAGTAAAAACTAATAATATATTTTGTACCAAGAGAAATAAAATCGGAAATTCTTTTTCTTCAGCGAAGTTTACATCCAAGGCGGAGCCGAGGGTAATCGCGAAAGGAAGAGAATTTTCGTTTATTTCCTATGGTGCAAACGCTACTTTTTGTAACAAGGAATCCGAAAATACAATTTTAAAAAACTGCACTTTCGACACCGCGTGACAAACAAATACAATTATCCATTTTTCATATCACTATAAATAATATGCAAAAATTTGAAAATGCCAGCTATTATCAAAAACATCATAATCATCTACAAAGCAATAGTATTTTATGAACTCTTAAGTTTGATGATGTTCTAGAAAATGTATCAAGTTCGATAGCTGACCGACGACACGGGATACGAACACTACGTGACGATGGAAGTGAAGTGCTAGTTGTTGTATCACGATAGCATGGATAATCGAACAATGACTTCGGACACAGCAGACGCACCGTGACGATACCGCAGACGTGTTTAGTCGGCAAAACCACGAGATTCATTATTTATAGAAATTGTAACCACAAAAGCGGATGTGGCGCATTGGTCGTCAAACTAGCGAAGAAGAGTTACGAAGTGCGAAACGATCGCGACTTACTTTGATGCAGCCGAGAACGAATGCCGGAAGACAATATTTGCTCCCAGAGGATCGCACAGAGAAAGCCGTAAATGTCTAAAGTTTGTTTGTTACTTATTTCTGCACAAACGAAAGCCCGTGAATAAAGCGACTAGATCGAAAACTAGAATACTTTGTTATACTAAAACATAGATGTTAAGTTGTAACTGTTAGTTTCAAATTTTGGTTAGTCGAAAACACATGTGATTGAATTTAGGTTTATATTCTTGTTTATACACTAAGAAAACTCATAGAATAAAATTTATTAGCATTCTAATAAAACTGGGATACTCTTGCTCAGATTTTAAATAATATAATTTATTTTATCTTTTTCATTAACATCTATACTAAATTTATTAGGCAAAATCATAAATTTAGTATAGAAGTTAATGAAAAAGATAAAATAAATTATATTACTTAAAATCTGAGCAAGAGTATCCCAGTTTTATTAGAATGCTAATAAATTTTACTCTATGAGTTTTCTTAGTGTATTGTAAGCAAATTTTTAAAAACTATGCACATACGCTCGATTCAATGTAAAAGTGTATTATTGTTGTTTTACCTGCAGAAGAACATTATAAAACTTTTATAATTGAAAGTACAACAGTTGTGTAATTTTACAATGTATTTGTTTAAGTGGCATCGAAAAACATAAAACAGACATTTCTGCAAGATAAAACATAATTTTCCATTTCAAAACAATATAAATTTCAAATTAAATTTTCGCAATGCGATTTAGCAAGTATATTCGGCTATGAGTCTATATGAAATTATCGCCCTATGTAATTGTACAGTTGGAATCCTTATTCCTGTAGCATCAAACACTTGATATACTACAACAGAATTCCGTAATATCATGCCACATTGCAATAGGTATACGTATAATTTATAATTGGTTTATAAAAATCATTAATACTGTCTAGTTTCACAATAATGGAAAAGTTTAGCTTTAGCTACTCAACGCAAATATACGTCATATAAATACTCATTATATTTTTCAATTGAAAATTCAATTTATCACGACACCTTTTAGAGCAAATGATTTAACACGTACAACAATAATTTACGAGTCAGAAAAACCATTGCTTTGTAAATTACAGTTAAATTTACAAGTAATTTGCATGGAGAAACAATTGGAATAATTTTCATAACGAAGTTAACCGTAATAAATGCACGTTTAATCCCGTTAAAGGGTGTAATTTTTTGTGCATTACTTGTTCGGACTTTGAAATTTTCCATTCAACAATAATCACTCATAGTCGCAATCAGAAACATTAATCAGTGATTAGTGGGCATAAATGAAAATGACCGTATGTTCAATTCATAGTTTGCATCCGAATTTATATTTTCGTGTTTCATTACACTTAATGAAAAATTGAAATGTAAATGGACCTATTAGCATACAATTAAAAATAGCCGACACATTGCATTCACTGAAGCGTTCGACAACCTTTTTACTAGAATAAATAATTCTACCGAATCACTCGAAACTGTCTAGTGTCACAAATGTATCGAAATAAAATTTCGAACGTCCAAATAACTTACTTATACATTCCAATCACATAAAATATATAAGTCTTGTAAAGTTTAAATATACTTCAAGCTTATAAAACATCACGGCCGCAGGAGATGTAAATAAGAACAGAAATATTTTCGATATTTTAAATATATAATTATATAAAAGTAAAAAATGGATAATTATTAAATATTGCAAATTCCGTTTCGACCTTTCTTTCATTCTCTTTTTATCATATACGTTATTTCGGCAGAAATTTAAAATTACAAAATCTAAAAATTGTATTTGTATATTACAATAATTGCGATTATTTTCATATGCTGTAAAATGTCAATATATGATAGAACATGTTTTATGTTCAATTTATTTATGCAACACCAACAACAATAGCTTTTTGTGTGTAAAGTTTTGCAATTTGATATTAGCATTTCAAATAAACGGTCGAGTAACAAGTCACAAGTAGCGTGATGTCTTTATTTTCTTCTGCGAAGCGAATGGAATCGTTTCATTTCAACAAGGTTTCATTCCCCGTACATATGCGTCTAATCAGATGCGAACTCTAGTGTCCGAACAGAGTCCAGTTTGTTGAGCGCATAAGAGCTCGAGTTCTTGCGACCACGAAGGTTTACTCTGGCGAACATGAATGAGAGAGATGAAAGTGTACGTGAGCAGTGGTTTCAGAGCTGTCGACTCATTGCTTCATCAAGTCGTTTAGCCGCTACAACGTCGGCAAGAGTCGCTGGCCTGAAGACAGTTTACTTAAAAAAAACTAGTTTAATTTCACACAACCACAATATGTCAAAATTTAAATTATGTCAACAGTGAATATACATTTTTAAGATTTTAGTAAACGTGAAAGAAAATCCATCTATTGTCAATTTATCCAAAGCATAGCATCATATTGCGCAGAAGAATTATGAATAAGAAGAAATTAAGTTTAATTTGAATAATTATTAGAACTAATTTTTCAATGATTGCATAAACAGTATTCATAGCTGAATCACAATTTTACTTTTTAAGTACAATGATTAGCATTCGATGTCAAATAATATAATTGAACTTACTTTTTGATCACAGATGTCAAAAAAGTGTTATGCCTTTGTTCTTTAGTTATTTTTTCTTCTAAAAATAATATTAATGAATTTAATTATTTGTTAAAATAAGGGTTTTAACGTAATAGATATGTACACACTATATATGCATAAAAATATCAAATACGTACAAAGAGAAAAAAATATAGTTAGATTTGGAGTTAAACAAATAAGGGTTTTCTTTATTTTACTTTAACCAAACAACATTGTAAAATTGGAAGTTAACTATAAAACCTTGACAAAGATAATTTTGAAAAAATTGTGATTATATTAAATATAACAATAAATTAAAAACAACAAAATTCATTATAATGCTTCTGTAAATAATAATGAAATAATAATAAAAAAGTCTGTCTGTAGCAATGTGAAGACAAAACAAAGTATTATAAAAAAATTACTAGACTTTTACGTAATAATTGCTGTGTTTTCAAGAACATTTGAGAAAATTGTATCAAATATTATTGAAAATACAATTATTAATTCTAAAAAGTCTAATAATTTTTTAATATCATTTTGTTTTGTCCTGACATTGCTTCAGAGTTTAGTAATTTTTGAAATATTTTTCTATTAGTGTAAAACTTGATTCACGATTAAATTACAAAATATTATTAATTTATCCAGAAATTCGCCTTTCTGTTTCTAGTTAAATCGATTAATGCTTTAATGTTGTTTATATTATTTATGCACGCTATATAATTACATTTATTGGTCTTAACATAGCCTTTTCGATATCTAATTTAATTGTGTTTACATTTTAAATTGTAATGAAGTTCTTATTAATAGCAAACTCTAAATAAATGTTAACGACTATAATATTGTTGTTAGACATTGATTTAACACTGATTCAAAGTTGACAAAATAATTAATTGAAGAAATTAAGTTGTGCAGTACATGCATATTATTTGATAAAATTGTCACAAAATCATAGTATTTATTTCGCAATTTCGATCGTTTATGCACTGCTGAATAACTAAATTTATTTAATCTGTGTCAATATTATTTCCACTTTGAACCGTCAGTATTTATACCAAACCCAAACGGCTCATAACTATTCTAAAAAGAAATGTAATTACAAATGATAATGCAAATAAATAAAAAGCACTCAAATATCATTTGTATTTATATCACTAGACCATAAAACACTTCTCGATTCAACACCAACGATAAAGTCGCACTATAAAATATATACGGTTCAATATACCTATTCATCCAAATAGCAAAAAAATAATAAATTTTTATTGATCTTGATTTGTGAAGTGCACCCTACCTGTCCGATTTTTTCAGACTGATCTCTCACGCATCTCGCATTTATTCCGTAAAATATTTAATTTAAACAGCTAGATATTCGAGGTCTCTGTTTTCTAGAGCGAATAAAAATGTTTCGGTACGTAAAGTTGTCGATAAAACAGCCGTAATAATCTCATTGTTACAACGTTATATAATCTAGATCAAAAACAGACTTGTGAAACTGAAAAAACAAAATCCTACAGACGCAGAGGAAAAAGACGAATAAAAGAAGCAAATAACATTTTCACCGATAAGATGTTACATCGAATGCAGTCGGATAAAAAAATAACGTACACTAACAAGTTACACATACAGAAAAAATTGTCGTTGGTACTGTGTACACAAGAGTAAATGAATGGACGAAGGTAGTTGGAAAAAGATACCTGGACGTCGTCAGAGTATACGTCGGAAATGGTCTCTCTTGTTTCCTCGTGAATCGCGAGAGTTCGTTTGCAAGGAACTCTTGACCATTCTCTCAATATTTTTTTCATCTCGAGGCTCATCGAGTTTCGCATATCCAAGCAATCTTCAGACTCTTCATAGCAATTTTCAACAGCACTGCATGCTTAATACGATATGCCGAACCAACTTTACATAGTATTTGTGAATGTAAACTTTTCTCAGAACAAATTTATATTATTTATGCCTGAGTTGTTGAGAGTATGTGTGTTTTTTAAGTCCTACTCAAGTGGTAAGACAATTTCAAAATCTCGCCGAGATTTTATTATTATTAATTTAATTTAACCAGTATCTTAAAAAATATTCAAGTTGTATCGAATGCAATATAACAATTATAATAATCTTGTCAAATGTAAAATTTGACAGATTATTATTAATCCTGTCAAATTTTACATTTGACAGAATTTTAAGGTTTTTATTATTATTATATGTAAAAATAGAAATTATATTAATCTACACTATTTTTTTTCTTGTATGAATTTTTCAATAAGATCACGTACTTAAGAATTTTTAAATAACATTTATAACCAAAAGTAAATTTTCAGGCAATTGCAGTAAGGAGAACTTTAAAAATCATTACAAATAAGAATAGAAAGAAAAGTCAAATTGCACAGAATCATAAATAACGAACGATACATATTTAAGGTGGGATAGTATGCCTTCTGGACTTTTATTACTATGAATGAGATATCAAGTTTGAAAAGAACAGAAAGGAGAAAAAGAAAATACGTGCGAAATTTTTTCCGTGTGCATTCATATGCGCTAAGGCGTCTTTATAGTTTCACTCTTTATCGCTACAGATTACAGAGGATTAGTTACAGCGTAAAACAAAAATATACAAATTGCAAAATAGGCATTCAAATACTAATTTAGCGTCACACTTCATAACAGTTCTGTAATCTAAATTATATAGAATTTATGTCTGGAATTCATACTTGTGCATTCTTTTGGAAGATTTTCTTTTGTAAAAATATTAATATGTATATATAAAGTGCATGTATCACGCATCAACAATATAAAAAATATATAAATTTTACATTCATTTTTGCTTTCTTTTAAATTTTTCTAAAAATACATAAAAATGCAAAACATTTCAGCTTCAATAATATATATTTCTAGCTAATATATAACCATACCAAAAGTAAAAAAAGTAAAAGTATTAATAAAATAACACCAATTTTATTTAAGAATAAAAAATAAGTCTAATGTTTTTTTAATTTTTTTATATCTTTTTTCCAATGCAAATGTACAAAACAAACACTTGAAATTGTGTTAAAATGCACTGCGGTATTTGCCCTTACATCTATAACATTTACGTTCTATAAAAAAGTGTATAATACCTCTGAAAATCAATACTTTGAAAAATTAAAAGCCAAAATAAATTTAAAAAATCAGATTTTTATTGATATCAAACAATGGACATGATTGATTTGTTAAAAGAACTGCAAAAAATCAAACTTGAGTTATTCTTACGGCTGAAATTTTATAATATTATATTATTGTATTTCAATAATATAGCTTAAAAGTAAAAGTAACAATCAAGTACTTTATTGTCGAATTTATAATTATTTGTATCAACTAATTTTTGTTCGATTGACTTCTTTTAGTATGTATACAAAATTTTTGTATAAGTTTCATTAAAGAAATTTACACTTAAGCAAAAAAAAGCTTGTAAGTAGTTTGTCATTTCAAATACAAATGCAACTATTGCTAGGATAATTTAGGAAGACCTATAAATCGATGACGGAAAGGCAAAGCTAATTCGGGATGCACAGACAGTCGAATTGTTATGAGTGATCAGATAATGTGCCGTATGTAGAGGTATATAGGAAACACGCGTGCTTGCATGCATGCGTGCGTGCATTGCACTATAGATTCAACAGTGACTCTTTTGCCGCATCGCGGTCAAACGTGGGAAAGACTGTGCGGATTCTCGTAATACTATGTTTTTAACTTTAGCATCATGCACTTTTTATTTAAGTTATTCCTAGTATTCGCGCGCGAATCACAAGATTTACATTCCAAGAAGCACTCTCATTTTATTAAATAATTTTCAGAAAGAGAAAAAAGAAAGCAGAAAGTGTCTTAATTTTGCATATGTAACATCAGAAATCATAATTTTATAATCTAGATCATATTCTGTACACATAAACGACAGTGCAAACACAATTAATTCCAATAACCTATTTATCTATCTATCAACTCTAATATTTTTTTTATTAAAATTTAATTCTAATGTATGATTATATTTGATTTTAAATAAATAACAATAAAACAACAATAAACAAAATTGGTGAGTTCCAAAAAATATTTTCAGACAATTGCGAATTGGTTCACATAGAATGATGAAAATGTATAACCATCGAAGAAATGCAATTAATTCGGATTGCACAAAATGCTATTTAATTAAATTTACATAACATGAATTTGTAAAACATTTGATTCATTCTAATTTGCATAAATTGGAGTTGAATGAGACGAAAATGTATTAGACAAAAACTTACACAAATGTCACGAAAAAAATACGAAAAATAGAATTGTCTGCAACATGTCGCTCATAAAGATTCATTTTGGATTCTTTTCTCAGACATGCATTTTCTTTGAATTAATAAAGTTGTGTAAAAAAACATATATTAATTTTGCATTTTTCAAAGTTACCCCAATTAAGACTGAGACAAAAACAATTATGTTTTCATGTTTCAAATGAGATGCTATTGTTTGAGTTATAACAATGCTAAGACATTGTGTCAGCATATCGTTAAATTTAATTATATAATGAAAAAGCGTCTTAATAAAAAGAATTCTTAAAGTACGAAACGAATTTTATTCATTTTTTTGTACGAAATTACGTGTCGCTCGTGTGCAAAAAATAGAATTCAACAGAATAGTAACAGAAAGAGGAATTCGAGAGCCGTGTATGGAAATCTTCTACAGGGTAACTTGGACTGTGTCCAACTAATAGTAAACATTTCGACGTCTATATTTGCGCTTGCTTAAATTGCGTTCTGGGTCCTTTTACCCCTTAACTTTCATCTCCTTGTCGACGACAATATTGTGTTTCTGATGGAATCACAAATTATATTTGTGAAACTTTTGCGATATACTTTTCTTCCGAGATTGGAATATCAAATAATTTTAACTATTAATCAGACGCTAGAATATCTGTTTTTTAATCGATTTGAAATTATACATTACAAAACAGGATTATGCACAAGAATAAAGCGTCAAGTTAACTTTTCTTTTAATCGACAAATCAAGACTGCTTTTAAAGAAATATCAACTGTATTAGATTCAAAAAAAAGTTAATTTATATCTACTATGTGTATGTAAAGATCAAAAACTCACCGTACTAAGGTCAGAATTTAAATGAATAAAAGAATCGTCAACTCACCTGCAACAAAAATAGGAATTAAAACATTAACTTAAATTTTAAAAAGAATTTGGTGTGTTTGCAAGTTTGAAATAAAAACAATGCGTATAATATATTCGAATTAATTCAATTATATGTATAAATTGTAAGTTTTTTTGTATAAGTTGTGAACTTATTCATTATGTATTCGATAATTATGTATTGCAAGTTAATCGAAAAAAAAGCAACACTTATTTTTTACTAGACATTTACCACAAAAATAAAAGACAGATGCCACGTATCATGTCTGATATGTTCTTCGCAAATAACACGCCTACGTTGGAGCATGAACCACAAGTTGTGACGCTTTCCAACATAGTTCAGCATCAAGCAAGTGAAATACGATTTTTCTACAATATAAACATCACTACAATAGAGTCTCATATACATAAATATTCAGTTGTCCCTTGACGTGCCATAGAGTATATATAGTAATCTTGTTAAACCCGCTACTTAAAATCCACTTGCAATAATGATTGCAGCAGCATGCAATTTCAAATCAAAATAATAAACATTAATACGACGCTTTAGAAAACGGCGATATCTCCTATCTTTTTACATGGAAGATATCCCCTTTTTCGACTAAGGCGTCGTATTTATATAATAAATATACAATAAATAAATCAAAATAAACGAACACATTACACGTAAGGAAATAACTCATTAAAAATTACTATGTATCCGAGTAAACTTGTGATGGTAAATGCATTTAGTAAATTTTACTTTTTGACTTAGTAGTTTTTTTTATAATTTTAACATTATAAAAAAATCCCTCCCCGAGTCTCGAACTAGGTACCTGCTGCTGTTTCTTAATAAGCCGTCGTACTTTAACCTCGCGGTTATTCGCCTGACTGTCGTTAAAAGGCTTGTTATGTTACTTAAACTATCAAAGCGTGAAATTTACTTTCACTTAATATTTACAATGAGACTTAGTAAAAATTTATCAAATATCTGTAAAAATTACTATTAATTTAGTAAAAATTGAATCTTGAAACAGGGTTTGCCCAAAAAGGCCCCAGGTTCAGCCAAGTTCAAAATTCTACTAGGGATAATCATATTTGTAAATCTGTTATAACATTTTTGTTACAAATAACAATTTGTTACAAATTTGTAACAACAAATAAAAATTTTTTACAAATTTGTAACAAATTTAAATCATTTTATTGAGAAGTTCAGAAACTTATATAAAATTATTTACAATATACTGGGATAATAGTAAAGTATTCTTCCAATATAGTAAAATTTGTTTTTCATGCGTTTTATGTATTGCTGATATTCTGATATAAATAAATGCTTTACAAGCAATAATTATAGACAACCGTAGATTTATCATTGTATGAAAATCATATGTAAGTGTGCAATTTCAACATTTAGGTCTTAATAAATAAAGCAGTGGGTTAAATACTTAAATCAGAACATTTGACTCTGCAAAATAAAAGGTATACGTACTGCAGAATAGAAGAAAATGGAGGAGGGATAAGGAAGTTAAAGTGTCTCAATTTTTCGTCGCTTCATTATGCCCACTATGAGAACAAATGAAGGTTAGTGGGAGCTTGGCAGAGAAACAGGGACATGAAGATTGACCTAGATATATAGTAGGTGGGCTCTAGTTATGTTCGGCGACTGAGCGCCACTGTTGTATAAACAAATGAATGAATGTGGGCGAACACGTGATTACAGAGAAATAAATTTCAGAATAGGTAAGCTCACACGACGAACATGCAAAACTCATTTTACATTATAATCATTTCAATTGTACCTTTATGTATAATTAATTGTTAATTTTGTAAATTCTTTTATAGATTTACGTACAAGCCATTATAACTTGTTATTTATTAATTCGTATTATTGTTTACATAAAATTTATTTAAAAAATTATATGAGCATAAGACTTTATCAGAAAAATACTTTAATATTTTTATTATATTTTATTATTCATTACATTACACTAAGATTAGAAACCTAAAACTGTTTTTTTATTAAAGCGAAAAATTGAAATTTTTAGTTGAAGCACTCAGAAATAATGTATCAAAGGAATATCGAAACATATTACATGTTATATCTATTTTATGTAGAAAGTTTTAATATCTTTTCAACATATATTCAGACTTATATGAAAAATATGGTAGCACTTCATCGACTGCAATAAGAAATAACATATAACAAGTCTTCTTTAATATAAAGCATATATAATATATATTCATTTCTGCAAAAATAAATTGTATATTATATTTTAAACATACGATTTGTGTAAACAAGAAATTCCAATTAATTATATATATATTTCAGAAACAGAATCTGCAGTCTAGAAGAATCTTGTAACGTTTAGCAGATTGTCAGTTTAAAATACGTCCCATAGAAATTCTGCTATACATTAGAAGAAAATCTTTGTTAACATTAATCCGCTTACAATTAACGGAAAATCTTTTAATACTCAGCTCACCATAAAATCAACATAAAATATTCTTATTCAAAAAACTTATTGTTTATGAATGTGTCTGAAGTTTCTAACGTTATTAGAACGATTTAAATAACATTTTTAAAGTGCATAAGATTGCATAAAAAGTAATACAAATGAAAGAAAACATCAAATAAAGTATCTAAACATGATTTTTCATGTTAGAAACGCCCAAAATTGAAAAATATTAAACGTTGACATCTAGTGATGGCTAGATGACAGCCTTCCCGTAATTTTAGACTCAAAATATTTTGACCAAGTGTAGGTTGTACTGAGCCCAACATTTTAGCAAAATATATTAAGGTTAAAGTTAAAGATTTCCCGCGTTATTTATATGTTCCCGTAAGTTTAGACTCAAAATAATTAGACCTAATGAAACATTTACGGAGTCAAAGATTTTAGCAAAATATTTTGAGTCTAAAATCACGCCACAAGAATGGTTTTCGTGTCACCCACTGTGGTCCCATGATTAGAGTAATTCGATATTTAATAACATAATCATAAACAAAATGGTAAATGCAATCGGAAATGTATTCATATCGTTTTCTTTTATAACATTCAAGTACTGCGTGTACTGTATTTATATAAATATCAACACACAGCGACAGCGTCACTAATTATTCACTTGCAATTAGAGGATTATGCTAAATTAAATAAGAAGAAGCAATGCTTGATTATAGAATTGAACTATTATTTTATTATAATAATAATTAAAATTTATATGTTAGAGTGTGACATTTACTTTTTTAACTGTTATTCATTTATAATGAGACGCTTCGTTTTTAATAAATAATATATTTTATCGTTAAAAGAACAGTGTAAAGAGGAATATTACTTCTCAAAATAAGCAGATTATTTCTGAGAGTGATAAGATAAATGTAAATTAAAAATAAATCTATTATACCAATAAAAACAATGAAAATTACATATTATGGAAATAAAGGTAAAAATTTAAATGATATATAAAATAAAAAAGCAAGAAAAGTATGTTTTAATCACACTCATAATGTATATTAATTCGAAGTAGTGTAAATGTATATTATTTATAATTTACGCCAATGTCTTTATAACGAAATTTATGTTAGTAGGTTCAGTTTTTTACGTATAAATAAGGTTTTTCCATAATCAACTCCCTTAATGAGTTATTAATATTCGAAAGCAGTGGTTTAATCGTTCAATCCAATTTCTCTCCTCTCTCATTACTAAGACAACCTCGAATATAAAAAAATGACATCTTATATTTGGGATCATAAATTTGAAATCATTATACTCATTGATCAAGAGATTGGTAATGCAAAATTGAATCAAGGCTATAAATTATAATTGAAATCATATCGAGTTGAACAATGTCCATAGCAATATTTCATTATCTTGATGTAAACGCAACATGTAAATAACAATCGTTAGATTTTATGCGCAATGCGTGGTCTAATATAATGCAAAATGTTTGCAACGAGATTGCTATAGCAGCTATCTACTTTTCCTTAGAATGCAGAAGTAGTTATCTACATTTCTCGTTGTAGCTGCATAAAACTTCCAATAATAACACATGTAGAGAAGAAAGGATTATTCATTACAAATTTAATATCATAAACTAAACAAGCAGTTTAAATTTTATATACAATATAATTTAATTGGATTGATTATTTGTTCTAATATAAGTTGCTGTATTCCGAGTGCTTATGAGTTTAAAAAGTGTCTTTTACAATTAAATTTAATGTAAATGGAGATACATTTTAAAGTGACTGTTACTATTACTTTATGTACAGTGGTGCTTATTATTCCAATAAATAATTTTAGAGTATCTCTATGCGCAGCGTAAGTATAATAATAATAAATATACAAAAAGGAGATACACATTTTTACGTGACTATTTCATTTTCAAGCAATTATCGGTTTATTTAATCGAACAGTTAATTGGGACGGTTTGTAACCGTGGACGCGTACTTCAAATAGGATAAATGTCCAGAATACAAGATTAAATCGGTCGATCGTTGCATGAAAAATACCGGTCAACGTTCGACCATGCTCACCGTTAACATTTAATTATATTCAAAATTAGCTGAAAACCAAATAATTCCAATTTTGCTTCAATGTCGTTTTTCAAAACAATTGCGAATTAATATATTTTTTACACGGACGTAAAAAATATATATATTTATACATATGTGAAAAATGTACAATATTGGTGTAATCATAATATATTTCTTTATTTAATCTTTCCGAATACATAGTTCGATATAGGCATATTATATAATTTGATGAGCATTTTCACGTTAATATTGGCAATTCTGTTACCATATATACAGGTGATTATATTTATTATTTATCCATTGGTCATGATTTCTTTTTTGCATAATGACGAAGCACCAACGGAATTATTCATTTGTCCTGTGAGAAAATGTTGCTGAGCATTTATTGAATTATTTGATGTGTGAATGCAGACCGATTGGATCGCGAAAAAAACTGAACAGGCAATTGAAATGACATGAAATATTAATTATTGTTTGTTGAAGTTCAATAAACTGGATCAAACTTGAATTGAAACAGTATAATTTTTTATATCAAATATGTATTGTATTGAAGTAATTTATAGAATATATTATATGTTGTATAATATATCTTTATTATTATTTTCAGTTAATTTTATTAAATTTCATAATACTTTTCAATATCCAAATAATGGTAAATTTTGACTTGAAAAATACAACACATATTAAAAGCACTTAATACAAAAAAGCTGAAATCGAATTTTATGAATTTTATTTTATTTACAATTTTTATTTTTTGCAGTTGAAGAAAATTCGAATATAAATATATTAATATATATATTTTACTGTCAATGAAAAAAATAAGTGTTTGTTTCATTATTATAGCAGCACGAATTAAAAAAAATGATTGTGTGTGAGAATGTGGAACAGTTAATATTCATGGCGTTATTTCGGCGAAAACGTTTCATAACACTTTAGCCAGTCAACGTTGTGCGTATGCGAGTATTTTGCCAATTGCCAATTCTCTGCCAATATCGATGTCCAGAGTAGCTAGTGTATCCGTATCTGACGATATTCGACTGTGGATCGAAACGTACTTTACCATTCGATAGAACGATAAGAGAAATTGACGATGTAACTTCTCGTAAAGGTTCGTGCTTGTCACGTAAGTACTGTACTCCCGATATTAACGATACGATGCTTGACGTTAAATGCGATAAAGAAACATTCAACATTTGTTGAAACAAAAATTTGTGTTATAAGTAGATTAATTTTCTTGAAATATAAGATAAGTATTGGCAAGCAATGGACAAAATCTGTGAAATTAAAACACATAATTTTTCGGAATAATATACAACAATAAAATGCTATTTATAATTCTAAATAGCTGGAAGCAATCAGCAATATTGACTATTAATAACAAGAAAAGTTGATTTTTAAGTTGATCTGACAATAATCAAACAAACGTTAATAACTGATAATTAGCAAATAGTGATGCTTCTATGAAGACGCAGTAATAGAGTCTACGATGGTCTAACATCAGTTATCAATTATCATCTATCAATATTGTCTCGACATTGATTTGACTTTGAAAAAAGTAGACAGAGAATTTATTGGAACAAAAATGCCTTTTAAAGTATATTATTAAATGCCACTATTAATTTGCATAAAAGGCAGCTGTGAAATTAATATTGTCTTAATATAAATAATACATATTATAAATAAAAATTTGAACCGCAATTTTGATTTATTATTTTTTGAACGTTATTTCGCATACAAAATTGTTTTTCATCCCTACAAAGCACAATATCGTATACGTTATACAAAAGTGATAATATTCAGAAATATTCTGATATAAGTTATAAGTAAAAAAAAATTTAGAAGAAAAGTTGCCTTTAAAAATGATTTCATTAAAATTATTCAATATATTTATCATGTAAGTGTGTCATACTTTTTATATTTTGTACAGACTTATGTTTTATACAAATGAATCTGCTTTGGCAATGCACGGAAATGTGCATAGGACTGATTTTAAAATGATACAAATATTTCCATAAAAAGTTCAATCTTAAATGATTCTATGCATAAATTTACTTATTTATATACAGAGTAAGTAAATTCAACTAAAGGCGGTATTGACCGGAAACGCCTAATTTGAACTTACCTTAACTTTCAGCCCATTTCAATTTCTACTAAGATAAACTTTATGCTTTGTTTTAACTAACTGACGATTAACTACTGTAAACTAATTATTAAATTTATATATTCAATAATTTTTAGAGCGCATATTCACTTTTTTCAAAAGTTATAATTCATGTTCTCTGAAGAAAGAACATGAATTAATTAATATTCACTTTATCAACAAATATATAAACAAAAAAGAAAAATGTTAAAACAAAAAAATGAATAAAATGTTGTTTCTTTTTTCTTATTTTTGTTTGTAATTATTAACATTTTTTATAGAATTGTTAATTATTCTTATTCTGTTATAGTATTTTGTATTTTAATTTTATTATTATATTTCAAAAAGACCTCTAAGATTCGAAACCGTGTCTCTAAGGAAGTTAATCCGCCGTTTACTAAATGTTACTATGGATTTACTTTTTAAAAAGTAGATTCGTTCATTTGTAAAAAAATGACTATTTTTAACTTATAAAAAAAGTTAATATTGACATTTTCAATTAAAAAAAATTACTCTCTCAAAAAATAAGTAAAATTTGCACCTATTTAAATTTAAAGAATACACTTTTAAATAGCGTAAATTTAAATAAAATATTGAATTGAAATAATCTGATTGTACACTAAGAAAACTCATAGAATAAAATTTATTAGCATTTCTAATAAAACTGGGACACTCTTGCTCAAATTTTAAATAATATAATTTATTTTATCCTTT